>CM034150.1:74879510-75147010 GCA_019776745.2 Taxus chinensis
TCTTCTTCCTTATAACATCTTGATAGACCATGAAGACCTTTCCACATCATTCTTACCTAATGGTTCTTGAACTTCATCATTTAACTCATTATTGTTTCATTTTTAGACTTACCAAAAATTTGTATGTTCATGCAAGGTGTACACACATTTTTATGACAAGGATTGAAAAAACATACTCAAACCATGAATTTTTTTGCATATTGTGACTAGGATCTACATGATATAGTAGTATTTTTGAGTTTTCTCTAAACTTAGAATGGGAACTTGCATGAAATTTTCATGATTTGACTTGATACATTAGCTACTATAACTACAACTGAGAGCTACTTTATACCTGCTTCATGGACTACAATAAGTCATAGATACCCTGAATGACACCACACTTGACTTTATGTACCACAAATTTTTTGCCAAGTTTCCTTTTCACTCAGAATTTTAGCACTCATGGTTATTTCATTTACGTATGTTTGATGACTTGGTAGAACTGATTTATACTTTTATTAGTTTGGTTACTCAAGGGAGACTTACAAACACTTTGTTCCAAATTGAGCCTGCATAAATACCCTATAAGGGGGGGAAAACATACCTTGAACAATTTTCTCAAAATCATTATGGAGAAGACTTGGTTTAGCAGTTATGGGATGATAGAGTGCTTCCAAAAAATTGTCATGATTTATTCAAGTAATACATTCCTTCTATAATCCTAGAGAAGGCACACATTATTTTTTGGATCACTTTAGAATAGTAGATAGTCATCAAAAACACATGATAACTCTATCCTATCTCATTTTGATATTGAGATATTGTCAGTTTCCTTGAATGCACTTCTAGTTGTAATAACTTTATTTCCTAAGCCTTCACCTTCTGATTAAATGCATGATAGACATACATGTTGAAATTCATTCACTTCAATTTTATTGACTATGACTGGATGTCCTTCATTATTGGCACTTGATTTTATTTCATTATTCTTGGCTTGATCATCAAATTTTGATTCCTTTCTTGAACTTGCATCATCTGTCCATACTATCCTCTTATCATTCTTTGCTTCCTCGTCTCTAGAATTTATTTCCTTGACCTTGTTTATGTAATTTACTTTCTTCTTTCTAGTTTCTCTTTCAAACATGGTTGTCTTGGTTTCATCCTTTGGATTTTCCTTCACCTTGAATACCTTTTTGTCTTGCCTTTTTAATGCATGAAGGTTTTTGCTATATCTAGGAGACTCATGACAGTGTCTTGCAAAATTCCCTTGCTCATTACAATTGTTAAACATGATATAGTTCTTGCTTCTTGAGTATTATTCTTCCCAAAATTGACTTGATGGTTCTTCTAAGCATTATTTGGCAATGTGAACTTTCTCTTTGCAATTGAAGAAAATTATTTTCTTCTCTTTTCCACTTCCGATATACCTCAATGTGTGGTCATCTATGACATTCTTCCTACATTCCTTAGTTGTATGTCCATAGTTATGTAAAGAAAAATAATATCCATTGAAATTCCTTTCATACTTGGATGTATATTGTTACCTAAGTGACTTAGGCTTTCTTGTGTTTGTTTACTTTGTCATCTTCATGCTTGTTTGCATGCTTGTCCCAACCTTTTCATCCTCTCTCTCTTTTCCATAGGTTCTCCTATGAATCCCAGACCTCTTTTATCACCTACTACTCTTTGAATTTCCATAATTTCACCAAGAGTTTTAGTATTATTCTCCATCTTTCCATACATCTTCAATTTGTTGTTTGCATCCTCTAATTCAGCCTTCAGGGTTCTCAATTCTTCTTCATGACTAAAGTAAGAATATTATTTGTCCTTCAGTGATTTTTCCACACTTTCAACTATAGATTCCATCTCTTTGAGGGATTTACCATGATCATATTCCATAAGTTTGATTTATTTATTTAATCCGTCAATCAGTGACTAAGAAATCTCATACTTCCTTTTCAGAGTTGATTCAGCCAGTACACCCATGATTTTTCTCCAAGGATCTCCATGAATATGTTAAAATTGATTCAAGAGAAAAAATCTCTAATACCAATTGTTGGAAGTTATATGAATTGAGAGTGGGTGAATCAGTGCTTGTTCAAATTTTACAGGTAATTAAATTCACTTAATTCAGAGAAGAAAAGTTAACAAAAGTGTGGTGAAAATGGAGGACTGCGTGTTTGAAAATCTTGGAGGACTGCGTGAGGGTTTTGAGAGTGCGGTTTCAGTAGCTCTGGCTGCTGAATGTCTTTCAAAGGACTGCGTAATAGTTGTTAAAGCACCGGCAAAAGAGAGAGAATCAGCTAAAGGTGGTAGTTTTGGATCTAGAGCCTGGGCGGATGTTGTAAAGATTCCTCCTGACAAAAATGTGGGTCCTCAGCCTGCATGTGATCTGATTTTTAAAAGTACAAAAGATGCTGAGGGGGTGACCCACATACAAGTGCCTGACGGATGTCTGCATAGAGCACTGGAGAAAACCAATCTAGCCCTAGTCGGACAAATTTTTGGGATCAAGACCCAATGTGGACATTATCAGAAAATGGGCCATTCGCAGATGGAAACCAAAAGGGGATTTGATCATCACCACCATGGCAAAGGGCTTTTTTCTGGCCCGTTTTAATCTCCAATCTGATGTTGACTCTGTCTTGTTGGGAGGTCCCTGGTGTCTGGGCAATATGGGACTGTTTCTAAAAAAATGGTATCCTGGGTTCAATCCATATGCTGAGAACATTCATGCCATACCCATCTGGTGTAGACTCCCAGGGCTACCCCTTCATTTATGGGATGATGAAATCCTCCTTCATGTAGCCAAATCGATTGGTTCACCAATTGGGTTGGATGGGCCCATGAGAAATAGGTCAAGACTGGCATTTGCTAGGTTCTATGTCTCTACTGAAATGGATCAAGAGCTTCCTGATCACATCGTTCTGCAGTCCAAATTTGGAGCATGGAAACAACAAATAGAATATGAAGCTTTCCAACTAAGATGTAGCAAATGTCATAAATTAGGTCACTTTGCCAGCAAATGCCCTGAAAAAATAATGCAAAAGCTGGAAATACCCTCAGATATATCTGAGGCTCAAAGATAGAAACAGACGGATAAGAATGATAAAGAGCCGCTAACAGATCTAGCTACTGGAGGTAGATGCTTGTAGAGACATTCCAGGCTAAAAGAACGGAAAAAAGGATTTAAGGCGAAGAGGCCACTGGTTTATAGAAAACTATGGAGACCTAAGAAACTGGTTGAGACTCAACAGGAAATAGATCTGGAATCGACAAAAGAGGAAGAAAGCAAAAGGGATATGTCAGTGGATTCAACAATGAACACTTTGACACCAAATCCGGTAAAGTTGAGTATGGAGGTTGATGAAGAAAATGAAAAAGTTATCATTTCTCTTACTTCTAAGGAAGAAGAGATGGAAAAAACTACTGCTCATCAAGAGCTGTTAAATAGAAACAGCTCTCTGGAGAAACTCAAAATGAGACAAGGAAAAGTCAAAGAGGCTCTGGAATCCATTACACGAGATCTAAACCAAGATAAAGAGTTTACTGATATGGAGGAGCTAGCTTCTAAAATGGATAAATAGACTGATATTGTCACAGGTAAAGAGGAAGGGGAAATTACCCCTACTAGCAAGAAAAATATACCAGACTGTGATAATGATGGATTCATCATAGTGAGAAGCAAGAAAAGAGGACTAAAAAGTCTGGAAGAAATTCCGGAATCACTCTATAGTGATAAAAAGAAGCAGATTGGAAGCTGGGAAGCTTCCACCTCAAGAATCACAAGGGCCACTGCTAGAAGAACTGCAAATATTGGAGTCACATATAGAAAAGGCAGACTATCAAAGAGAGAAGCAAGAGAAAAAGAGACTGAAAAAGAAATTGCAGATGGTACACAAAGAATTTTGAACCATCCGACAACTACATCTCCAAAACTTTTTTAATGAAGGTTATTTCTTGGAATGTCAGAGGCCTCAATGGGGGGCCTAAGAAAAGAATGCTAAAGGAAATTAAAAGATCAAATAGACCCAGCATCCTTCTTATTCAGGAAACTAAAATGAAAAGTAAAGCAGTTGAAGATTGCAAAAGATATTTCTGGGAGAACGCTGCCTTTGCTGCTGTTGATTCTCAAGGGGCTTCTGGAGGCTTAGCGATCTTCTGGGATACCAAGATTGTTAACGGTAAGGTACTCTCCTCCTCCCAGAACCATTTAGCTATAATCTTTAAAAGTCTTGAGAATAATCATAGCTGGATTCTGTCTAATATTTATGCACCCAATACTGTTACTGGTAAAAGAAATCTATGGAAAGAGTTAACCTTGTTCCGAAGCAATGTTGAGAACATGAACTGGTTGATTATGGGAGACTTCAATACTCCTTTAAATCTAGGAGAAAAGTTTGGGGGAAGCTCTGAATTCTCTCTTGGTATGGAAGAGTTTGCTGGCTTCATTTCGACTCTTAATCTTATGGACATAGAGCTTCATGGCAATCAATTTACCTGGTCTAACAGAAGATTTGGGGAGAACTTAATCCAGGTTAAACTAGACAGAGCTCTTATTTTTGCTAATTGGATCTTGGATCAGAATTTTCATCTTTCTTCTCTCCCCAGAATAGGCTCTGATCATAATCCAATTGTCCTAAATTTCTTCAATTGGACAAAACCTTTTCATGGCAATTTCAAATTTGAGAAAATGTGGCTCGAGCATGAAGATATTCTGGACAGAATTAAAGAGTGGTGGTATTGGGAAGGCACAGGGACAGCCCAATTTAGGCTTCTGCAGAAGTTGAAAAATGTTAAACAAAAGGTTAGAATATGGAATAAAGAGGTTTTTGGAAACATTTTTGAAAAGAAGAAAGAACTTAAGCAACAGTTAGAAGAGCTTGAACTCAATGTTTCCGTGAAAGGTATGTCTCTAGAGGATCATCAGTGGGAAAAAAAAATTCTCTCGGATCTGCATAATATAAACAACCATGAAGAATCCTTTTGGAGAATGAAGTCTAGAGCCCTTTGGCTTAAAGCAGGAGACAGGAATACAAATTTTTTTCATTTGACAGCCCTCAAGCATAGAGCTTGTAACAAAATTTCTGAGGTTGCTAAAGACAATGGAAACATTACTAAGGATTCTGAGGACATCAAAGCAGAAGCCCTCAAATTTTACAAGAACCTACTCACTGAGAATAACTCCTATAATGAACAAGTGGCCTCTTTTCTCTTAGACTCCATTCCTAATAATCTAATACCTACTGAGAGATTTAAGAGTCTTTCCAAAACTGTCACCATCGAGGAATTAAAAAAGGATGTTTTTTCTTTAGAGGGGGATAAGGCTCTGGGTCCAGATGGTTTTTTGGCTAACTTCTACCAAAGATGTTGGGAAATATGCTCTGAAGATCTATTGAAAGCTATTAATGAGTTTTATAGAACTGGAAATCTTATTAAAGAATTAAATAATACACACATTGTGCTTGCCCCGAAAAAGTTAGATGCAAAGGACTTCAAAGATTTCAGGCCAATCAGTTTAGTTAATGTTATATATAGGATCTTCACAAAGATTCTCACCACTAGAATGTAACCTATTCTTATGGAGATCATTTCACAACAACAGAGCGGATTCATTCAGGGAAGAATTATTCAAGATGGAATTATCATGGTTCATGAAACTATACATTCTATGGATAAAAGTAAAAAGGCGGGGATGGCTATCAAGCTGGACATGCATAAAGCATTCGACAGAGTCTCCTAGAGATTCATGGATGAGGTCTTATCCAAGTTTGGTTTTCAAATCAAATTCAGGAAAATCATTCACTCTTGTATCTCTACTTCTAGATTCTCAGTGGTTGTTAATGGGGAACCGGTGGGTTTTTTTTCCAGCAATAGAGGAATCTGGTAAGGGGACCCAATTTCCCCTCTATTATTCATTATAATGGCTGACAGTTTAAGCAGATCTATTTCCAAAGCTATTTGCATTGGCATGATAAAAGGCTTTCCTCCAACTTCTGGCAATCAGATCTCCTCCCACCAACAGTTTGCTGATGACACTCTGCTTCTCCTGATGGCCTCAATCATTGAGGCAAAGGCTATCAAAACTATCCTTAGGTTCTATGAGGAAGCCTCGGGACAAAAAGTTAATTTTGACAAAAGCTCTATATATTTCTTCAATACTCCTATGGAAAGGCAAAGAAAGATTGCTAATATTCTAGGATGCACTATTAATTCTCTTCCCGCTACTTACTTAGGTTTACCTTTAAGTACTGGCAAGATTTCTATTGAGGTCTGGAATGATCTTATTAAGAGATTTCAAAGAAAATTGGCTGGCTGGAAAGGAGCTGTACTTTCAAGTGCAGGAAAGTGCCTATTGATAAAAAGCACGCTCCAAAACCTGCCTATTTACATCATGTCAATGTTCAGCATACCAGCAGCAGTGATGAACAGTATTGAAAAGATTCAAAATCACTTTTTATGGCACGGTACTGAGGACAGGTTCAGATATCATCTTGTGGCTTGGGAGCAGGTATGTAAACCAAAGAGGCTTGGGGGGTTAGGCATCAAAGATATCAAACATATGAGTGCTGCCCTTATTGCAAAGTTAGGTTGGAGACTTATAAAAGAGCACAAGCCTTGGATAGAGTTGGTTAAGATCAAATACCTTTCAAACCAAAACAAGATTTCCTTCATTTATGATCAGTCTCTTCCAAATGGTTCTATTTTCTGGAACAACCTTCTTCACAACAGACACATCCTTTCTCAGGGGTGTAGCTGGAAGCTTGGGGATGGACAAAACATTAACTTCTGGACTGATAAATGGACTGATTCTAACTGGATTTCTTCTTATGGTCACATTAAAGATAGCTTAATTACAAAGTATGGACACAAAATTCAGGGATACATTGAGAGGGATGGAAACAAAAGAAAATGGAAACAGCTAAAAGTGGAGAATGATAATGTACAGGCTGATGTTTCATCTTTACAGAATCAACTTTCTCTAATCCATATTAGTAATCAAAATCTTAAGGATGAACTCATCTGGAAAGATTCTTTTGATGGGGAATACTCTGTTAAATCAGGATATAATTCTTTCTTTGTATCTATTGAAAGTGAAATTAAGTGGCACAAGTTGTGGATGTCTGAGTTAACCCCTAGAGTGAACTTCTTTTGGTGGCTCATCATTAATGGCAAGATCCTGACTAACGACAACCTCATCAAGAAGGGATTCATCATGCCGAATAGATGTTGCATGTGTCAGAAAGAGGCAGAAGATATAAAAAATTTATTCCTTCATTGTGAGTATGCTTCCAAAATTTGGCAGCTTGTTTTTGCAAAATTTAATCAGAGATGGATTTTTCCCCTTACCTGTCTTCAGGCCTAGGAACAATGGGACTCTCCATTTAAGCATTGTGTGGTGAAGAGATTGTGGCAACTTGTTTTACCCCACACTATGTGGAGAGTTTGGAAGGCTCGTAATGATGGCATTTTCAGAAACACTAGAAAGGCATGTAACAAAGTCTACAAGGAAATTATCATTGCTGTGTAGGATAATATTGCTAGATTTAAACCTCCTAAAAATAGACTTTACCCTGAGAAGGAAGAATACATCCTGACTGATTGGAATATTGACACTACCTTCAAAAAGAATAACAATGGTATGGATAGAAACACTGTCCGATGGATTAAGCCTCCCACTGATTGGCACAATTTAAATTTTGATGGGGCCTCAAAAGGCAATCCGAGAGACTCTGGAGGTGGAGGAGTCATCAGAGATCAAAGAGGCTGTTTTGTTGCTACTTTTTCTGGGAGAATGGGCAGGCAAACTAACCATTACTCTGAAGCCCTGGCGGCTCTTTGGGGTATAAGGCTTACCAGAGATTGTAATATTCTGAATATTATAATTGAGGGTGATTCTCTGAATATCATCAATCTCTTAAAAAAAAAGCAACACCCCAGCTGGTCAATTAGAGATTTCATTGGTGAAGCTATTGATATATGCAAGAGCTTTGAAAATGTTAAAATCACCCACACCTATCGGGAAGGAAATAGGGTCGCAGATAGTTTGGCAAACCTTGGTGTTACTAATAATTTTCAAACTTGGCTAAGGGGGGACGTTCTGCCCACTCAAATCAATAAAGCCATAATCAATGATCTACATGGCCGAGAAAATCAACACTAACGGTTGTAATGTGGATGCTAATGTGCGGATCCTCAAGTACAGTATGATGACATCACATAAGATATGTATGATTGATGCGATATGTGTGAATTGGACTGTCATCATTTCTTGGCATAGAAAGAAAGCTGAGGAGTGGGGCACTAATTACAAGTATGGTATAATAATTAAATCTACTTTCACAGAAGGGAAAGATTCAAAAACCAACAACAAAGTTTCAGCCTGCCCCGCATAGTGATAACATTTTTACCGTTGAGAACAGGAACAGAAACAGTGGAAAAATGGGGGGTCCGCCATGCAAAACTGAACCCACCCACAATCTGGCGTGGAAAGAGGATACGGTGCTTTGGAACTACCTTCAAATAGGGGGTCTGTCAAATTTAATTGAAAGGATTCAAGGGTTTGATCAAGATATTTCTATTAGATTCGCCCAGGGATGGAAGAATCGGGTTGTCAAATACAACAACATGGAGATTGAGATCACGGAGGAGCTCATCACCCAGATCACGGGACTCAGCCTTGAGGGCACCAAATTCTTCAATAAGAAGGTTGACAGGGAGGTGGAGACTAAGAAGTTCCTGGACGATGGAGAGAATCTTGAATTTGTGACTGCTGGCATCAAGGTGGCGTCGATTCCTGAGCCTTTTGTTGAGCTTGCCAGGATGGTTGTTAGGTATGTAACTCTTGAAGGAAGATTTGTGACTATACCTCAAAAACATTTGATATTTCTTAATCACTTTCGTAGAAATATTATCATCAGCTTCCCTCACTACTTGATAAACTCACTGGAGAAATCAATTAGGGAAGTTCAGAGCCATTCTAGGGCTATCCCTCTGCATCAAGGGCTAATCCTGTTGATCCATCACCACTATTAAAACTGCCCCCGCATGAATCCTACCCCACCCTCTTCCTCCATACCTCCACCTGCTCACACCACCTTCACTCCCCCTGCTGGAAAGGAAGATTGAAGTTGTTGCTTCTAGCAAGAAAAGAAAGAGCATAAAAACTAAAATCCCTTCTTCTCAATGAGTCCTAAGAAGTCATAAAGACCATGAGCTTGCTAAGAACCTCTTGCATATCATCCAACCGATGGAGGAACCCAAGGAGGAGGACTTGATGGACAAGAGTGGATAGGATGGAAAAGGAAATACAAGAGCTCAAAGGGACTATAAAAAATATGGAAAAAGCTAAGGGAAAAGGAATACTTCAAAGTGATGATGAAGAGGGAGTTATTGCTAAAGTTTTCAAGAAATTACAGTCTTTGGATGGTAGAATGGGAAATGAAAAAAATTCGCAATGAATACATACTATATACCCTTAAAAGCATTTATAATTTCATTGAACAACATGTTCATAGTGTTTGCTGTTTAAGTGGGATTAAGGAAGACATTTGGGGCCCCAAAGAGAAAAGGGATATTGCAATTGCTTAGGCGGATATGAAAGACTCCTCTCAGGCCATTGTCATTGCCTTCTTCATGTCGCTACAGGCTATCAAAACCAAGATTGACAGGGCTATCAAGTAACAGGTTGCTGTGATGCTGTTTGTTGGCTGCGAAGTTGCTGTTATCTGGCGGTTCTGGAGCTGCTTTTTGGTGGAGTTATTATATGATGAATATCTTTTGTTTTCTTTTTGATCTTTTCTGCTACTTTTTGGATCATTGTACGTCTGGATCCTTTCTTCTCATGTGTTGTCATATCTGGCTAATGATCCCTCTTAGGTTGGCTGTTTTTCCCTTCTCTGGGCTGTTTCTCTCACCTATGCTATCTGGATTTTGAGCCCTTTTGTATACAGGGTATAGTCCCTTCAAAAATATTTGCCCTTAATAAAAAAAACTTTGATATGATCAAGTCACACCATCATTCACAAGTAATAAAAATGAAATAAAAAATAGAGAGACACAATTTAATGTGGGAAACCATTCAAGGGAGAAAACCCCACTGGAACCAAAGAACTAACTTGGACAAATTTCCTATAAATGTTACAATGGTTTCACTATTGAGCAACCACTCAACATGGAGCTGCAACTCCAAAGTTTAGTCAAGTAACCACTTGACCTTCTATAATCCACCACTTTCTTGGAAGATAAAACTCCCAAATATTCAACCAAACTTCAACTTGTTCTTATATAACCTACCACTTACAAGGAATCTTCAACTCCCTGATTACTAAGCCACAACTTAGTCTTCTATAATGTTTTGATCACTCTGGATTTGGTTGTCTCACACAACAGATTGTGACCACTAAATCAACTCATTCTTCTTCTATTTTCACCCTAATTCTCATCACCTAATTAGAATCAAGTCTCTTACATATAAATCCTCTTTACATACTCACTCTTATCAACCTCCTCTCCTTTAATTATCCCTTTAAGCATTCAATTTCTTATGTGTTGAAACTCCTCCAAAAATTTCATTTATAAAGGCATTTTTTTACTTTCCTTGGTCCACCTATTTTTTAGTTCCTTGAGCTCCTTCAAAACATAGTCATCTATTCGTCATTCCCATGCTTTGTTCCTCTTCACTTAACTAGAATTCATAGATCATCATGACCTCTATTTTCATCAGTCCCTAGCTCCCTGGCTCTCTAATTCTTCAACAACACTTGTTTGTACAATAAAATCTATTTTATATTCAAAGACATACTCTCCCACCTTTTTCACTTCACCTTAACCTTGACTCGTCAACTTTCAAGTCTTTTCACTTCTCATTTTTGTCTTGGAAACTCATGAATAAGGAATAGGAAGACTTCACCTAATTCATTTTTTAATGAAATCATCATTTATGTCAGTTTCATGACCTTAATGTACCATAAATGTTTTTACTTCCAACTTTATAACTTAATGAAATGAAATAACAAAAACAAACTGACCTCAGAAGACGATGAGGTTTATTGATGTGTACATGTAAAAATAACTATGCTAAGTGAAATGAAACTAACACCTAGTAGCTTCAAAGTAAAGTTAATCAAACAAGAACATGATAAGATCTTGTTGTCCTCTCAAAATTTCCCCTCTTTTGAAAGCTAAAAATTGAAAATTTTGAGTTAACACCTTTCTATGATGTTCTGGTGAAGAGAAAATTTGAGGAGTTAGAAAAATTTCACGTTTTTTGAGTCATTTTAGTAATTTGCAGGTCTGTCAGACATTTTTGTCCCATGTGTTCCAAGTTCTGACGGGCTCTCTATTCCCTGATCACCCACTTTCCCCAAAAATATGTTAAACTGCGGGCCTGTCGGAACTTTTTGTTCTGAATAT
Source organism: Taxus chinensis (assembly GCA_019776745.2). NCBI lineage: Eukaryota > Viridiplantae > Streptophyta > Pinopsida > Cupressales > Taxaceae > Taxus > Taxus chinensis. Next base: position 74,890,908 of record CM034150.1, read on the forward strand.
TCCAAGTTCACTAGGGATCTTTGTTCCCTGATCGCTCACATCGGCCACATTGGGCCCTTCGCGTACTTTGGTCTTACTTGTCCCAAAAGCATTTGTGCATTTTTTCCCCGCATCACCCACATCGGCCACATCACACTTTCACGTCCCTCATGTCCCAAATGTACCAAAGGCCATCCAGGATAATTTTTCCTGATCTTCTCGATGCTTGCCTTTTGAGTCGGTGCATATGAATTTAATGCACATTTATAACCTTCTCTCTCCTAAAATGGATATTTAATGGGGCTACTCTCTACCCATTTTTGCACACTACTTACTTGCTACCATTCACTTAGATCTTTGCAATCTCGACCACATGCTCGTTCTCCCTTTCCCCTTGCATTTTTTATTACAGATTTAGGCTGTGAAGGTTATTTTTCTAAACACTATCAACATGAAGATCAAATTTCAAGGTCAGGAGCACGTCTTGCAGCTTGAGTCTTCTGTTCCTGATATCAAGGATAGTGAGGTTCATCACCTATATTTTTGTGATTTGTGGAGCAGGTTGACTAACCCAAATCCCTCTCCCATAGTGCAAATGATCAATGATAATGGCCTTGCATTTTCTATGGGTTTCCCGATCTCGGTACAATGTGCTGACACTATACTTGCTTGCGGAGCTCACTTCAACCCTGACACAAGTGAATTGACTAATGTGCACAAGGAGCTAATCACCAAAATAGATGCTGCAGCCATTGACATTGCCCTACGGATTCCCAAAATGGAAAACTCCGTGGTTATCTCTCAAACTCAAGCACAAACTCTTTTTGAGTAAGACAGTGATAAATACAAAGTAAGGGTAGCAAAGTTGTGGTTGAAGAACCCTAAAAAAGGGGCATCTCGACTTTCCAAAGCTCTGTTTAGGGCTGATTTCAATGAAGAGTTATCTGATTTCATCATCTTGTTAGCTCATGTCATGGGCTTACCCTCTACCAGTGAGTTTCACTTTTGGATGTTCCCGCTCATCAACATCATCTATGAAGGTACCCAAAACATCAATTGGGCATGGATCATTTGCATGAATTTGACAGAGCAGTTTTCTAATGTGCAACAAACCAAGAATTTCTACATGACTTCCTATCTTATGTATACCCTAGCATCATCCTGACAATGGTTTGGTTTCACATACATTGAGGGTCAGAAGGGTGATCCCATCTATTCTTACTGCCCTCAGTTCACCCTTGAAACCAACAATCATAACTTTAGGAGGGTGAATAATGCTTTTACCATGTACATTTTGAGACTTCTGGAAAGTGATACTGCTAGAATATTTTCTGATGAAGCCATGAACCTGATAGCAAAGTATGGATCTTTCTTCATTCTGAATTTCATATATCAGGTTAGCCGGTTACGAGAACACTCCTCTCAAACTCCCTATGTTTTGTAATGATAAGATGGCTTTGATTGAGGTATGTAGATAATTAGATAAGTTGCATATGACCTGTAAGGATAAGAAAACCTCTGGGCTACATTTCCCCATAACCTTGGGTAACTATACATGTAAAACAACTTTGGATGCTCATAACATAGAAAGGGCCCTTGCTCCCATCAATGTCCACTTCTTCAGGCCCAGAACCTATTTTGATTTGAAGAAATTCATTAAGCTGAATCTGAGAATAAACTATCATCACAGAGCAGATACCAAGGACTACTGGGCTGATTGCACAGATGACTTTGAAGCAAGACAGAGGCATTATGGAAGATTCTCCCTCCAGCTGATAAAGGAGCTCAACCTATATCAGATTCCTTAAGGGCTTCAAGATGACAACGCAAACCTATTGTCATATGAATATGATAGTTTGATCAATTATACTCCCTTAGAGGATCTAGACTAGTTCAAATGGGAGAAAGATGATTTAGCTGAGATTCTAGCCCTTGTCCTGGTAAGAACCAAGGTTTGGTTTGACAGAAGGGTTTGAGAATTGAGGAAGAATTCAGGAGAGTCTTCCTCCAAAGACACTTCAAAACCAAGGAAGGAGTCACATACACCTAGCTCGAAGGTACCTACACAAACTCCTCCTCCTTCATTAAGTAAAAAACCTGAATCATCCACCCCTTCCTCATCTACTCAGGTATATCAAAAAAAGGTGAAGGAGGTCAAAAAGGAGCCTATTGAGGAATATCCCCTACTAAAACATTTATAATTACCTTCGGGGCTAGAGAACATCATTGTTCTCAGTGAAATTGAGGATAGTGAAGTACCAGTCCCTACCGGAGCTTCAGAAGGCACAATGGATAAAGAGAAGGAAATTCATAACACTGAGCCTCCAAGTACCATTGATTCCTCTATCCAAGAAGCCTCATCTACTCCACTCACATCTCTACTGGAGGAAACATTGGTAAATACTTTAAGTGCCATGAGTTCTCTTACTCTTGGTTCTCTTGCTCCTCCTCCTTCCTCCACTTTTGCATGGGTGCAACCTTTTGTTGACAGTAGGAAGAGGAAGTCTTCTTCTCGATTGACAGGGAAAAATTTTGATGCTATGGCAGCCTTGTTGGGCACTACTCCTTCTGCTCCTACCAAGAGAGATAAAAAAAATTCAAGGATAGTGACAGATGACCAAGGCCAAACATTTCTTAAGGTAGTAAAGCCTAAGGTTGATAAGGCAGAACAAGATTTACTAGCCTCTGATTTGGAACTTTCGAGGATCCCAATGGGAGAATCTACCCCTGAAAGTGAATTACATACCCTTCAGGAAATAGTAACCAAGGTTATTGGGAGAGTAGAAAAAGGAAAGAAGAATATAGAGCAGCTGGAAGAGCAAGCTCAAGTGCTTTTTGGTTTCATCAAGTCATTGTTGTCTAAGGACAAGGTTTTGGATCCTACCCCATTGAGTGCTCTTCCTCCACCTATGATTCTTAGTCAGGATGAAGTCCAGAGTATTAAAGACATACACAGGTATTCCATCTTTGGGAGAGCTATAGAAGCCATGGTAGATGACATGATCATTATAGGTTTGAATTTCATTGGAGAAGCCTTCAAACTCAATGAAAAGGTAACTAATCTGTAACAAAAGCTCTCCTCTGCAATTAGAACTATGGATAAAGAACTTAAACTTTGGAGCAACTGCATAGTAGACCTTCCCCTGATGGGACGGACTGATGAAAATATATTGATGACAAGTAAATTTTTTGATGATGCCAATGATAATTTGTCAAGGTCATGGGTTTTCAGCGTGGAGTGGAAAATAAAATTGCTAGAGGAGGCTCTAGGAGAGTTGAGGAATAGTTGGTAGAAGGGAGAAGCCTTCAAATCATATGTTGTATCCACCTTCAAGGATATCTACTATCACCTTCATGATGAAACTTTAGGTGTTCCTTTCTCCCTTTAGAAAATTAAAATTCAATTCAGGGCATTTATTAAGGAAAACCTGTTCAAGGAGGACTCAATGACCAAAGAGAAGATAAAGGAGATTTTCTCTCTTCAATCTGTCATTGAGGAAGCTAATAAATAATATCATGTGCACACCAAATTTGATAAGGAGATGGATAAATGCTTAGGAACTTGGACTCAAGCTACTGCCAACACATCAGTCCCATGAGGTAGAGACATAACGGAAGCATTAAAAAAGTTTAGACAACAGATCCTCAAGTTGGTGGGGCCCCCTCAGCAATAGGCATTTGTTTTTCTTTTCAACTTCTCCTTCTCAAATCAGGCTCATTGTAATTAGTTGAAGGTTTTAGGTCAAACATCTCCTTAACTAAATATTTTAGTTAAAAGAAGTAGTTACCAATTGTAACTAATTTGTAAAGTTATATAATGGGCTCTCTATGCCATTTTGAAGGGGGCTGGAACTTGGTTTATTTTTGAAAGTGTAAGGAGTAACAAAGCAATCAATACAAAAGATATTTATTTCCATTCCAATATGGTCTTGTTCTTTCATTACTATCGGTTGAATATTTTTGAATCATTTGTCTGTATTACTTCAAGAAGATTTGTATTCATGTAGATGTAATTTCTGGAACTTTGCGTCTTTGAAATAACATCTTATTGTCTCAAATGCAAATGGTTTTGTTCCAAATAATTTCATTCTAGCATGTATAAGGAATTATTTTGTTATCTATAATTCTTGAGAGTGCCTTTCTGCTCATTCCCGATACCTCATTCCTCTATACTTTTGTATTGATGATCCGTTTTGTTTTAACACTTTCATGATATCCAAGTTCCCCATTAAAACTATGAATTGTACATATGTAAATAAGCTTTGTCTTTAAATAAGGGAACCTCTCCCATTAAAGAGGAGGGACTTTCTGTCCCCTGACTGTTGTTCTCTTTGAAGTCCTTTTAGACGACCAATAGATCTTAAAGGAAATAAATTCTTCAATGCATAAACATGATAAAAACACCTAAATGCTAAGCCATTCCTACTCTTTTGTGATTTATACTTAAAGTATGAACCTAATTATATCACTTAGAAACCAAATTGGTGTTTTTTGTCTCAGGAATGAGAATGAAATCTCACCAAGAAATGGCTACAAGGACATTTTTAGATCTTCGCATACTACTCAATTTGAGAAAATAGATGAAAGATATGGAGAAGCTATTCCAAAACAATGGAGAATGGCTCGAATAAAAATGCCTATAGTTTTCACTAATCAAAGAGTGGTGTAAGTTTAGAAGGAAGGAGAATGGTTCTTTATACAACTTTCCTGTTTGGGAAAGACTTGCAAATTAGTGGATGTGGGACAAAGCCCAAAGAAGAAATGTAAAGGATATACATGTTTAGAAGAATTAATAAAGAGTGTGCACTTTATGGGAATCGAGAGGGGTATAATTAATCAAATATGATTAATTGATAGGTAGGGATAAGCTTGTATAATCCATTTAGAGGGGGTTTAGAGGAAAATTATTATGATTCGGGGGATGTAAGAGGGGAATTTAACCAATAAAATGGGTTTATTGATTAAAATAGAAGTCATAATTAACTAATAATGTTTAATTAATCACTAAGAAGTGGATTATAACTAACGAAAGGTAATTAAGTGGCATCCAAAATGGGGGAAGGGTTAATTAATAAATGAAAGGTTGTTAATTAATGAATAAGAAGGGGAATGTTAGCTAATTAGTGAAAAAGAGCTAATTATTACAAAAATGATGGGAAAGTGGGTAATTTGTACAATTTTAGTATTAAAACTACGTAAGTGGATTTTAGGTGTCTACTTTTGCCCCTCTTTGGGTTGGCGTAAGAGACGCCACTTCAAATATAGTAGACAAGTATAGACAAAAAAATTTTGAAGGAGTGGAAGAAAAATTAGTAGAATGAAGGATTCCCCCTCGAGTGCCAATGGGTTGATGGAAGAGGTCGATTGGCGATCGAAAAAGATGGAAAAAGTGGATAGAAGAGATAAGGGGGATAGGGGGGATAAATATAATCCCTATTGCCCCAGGTTTTTTTTGGAAGAAAAGTTATGATAGGAGAAAATGATAAGGAATAAAAATCAAGGTGAAGAGAAATGGAGATAGCTTTCATCCAGTTGATGTAAAAATACTTTATTTCATTATTGTTCTTTATGATCTATGTCATCGGCTCTTTATTATATATACATGTAAGGACTGACTCAAAGCAACATAAAGAACACAATGATTTAGGAGAAAGCAAACAAGTAGACAATCAATCAAATAAGTATAGAAAAATACGCTCAAACAAACAACATTCAAGATAGTTGTACCAATGTTTATGTTATCTAGCTTTAGATTCCACCTGTTCAAGTTATATGAAAAGGGTTAAAGATGACACCCCAAACAACAATACATGCAGGGTGAATAAACGGAGGACAAAAAAGTCCCATGAAAAAATAGATGTGCCCTATAAAATAGTACGATGTAACTTGGTTGTGCAAGGAAGTACAGACATAGTAGGTGAACCAAATTTTGTTAATGGAGGTAGACCTAAATGACTCACAAGTCATGTGCAAGAAAAGGAAAGAACCTAAGAGAGATGTTTTGTAGGATAGTTTTCAATGTTTGAGGACATTGTGTTCGAAATAGTCAATTGAGTAAATGTTGTGTTTACTAATTTTGTGATTTTTTTTTAATTTTTAGGGATTTTTGATTTTTTTTGCCAAATTTTTAGGATTTTTTGAAAATTTTACCAATTTTTAGGATTTTTGAAGTTTTTAGAATAAAATGGTATAGAATAATGATGGCATGGTGGTATTTATACAAAGATCACTTGGAAGCAAAAATATGCCCCAAGGAGAATGAAAGGTCACCAAGAAGAAAAAATATGCCCTCGCATGGTGAAAAGGTTAGTAAAAATGATCATTTTTTGTAAAATAATCATCACAACGGAATGAGAAGAAGGTAGAAGAATCATGCTAGCTATCCAGCCCTTAGGGGTGAGAAAAGTGAAGAATTAGGGAAAACAACTATATATAGCAGGTCGGGAACGTGAAAACCCATCACGATGAGTTATTATTCTTAGCCCTTATTGACTTTTGAGAGGATTTTCCTCTAATTTGTGAGAGAAATGGCATGCGTTCAGAACCATAGACACCATGTAGACAAGGTTCAAGAATACACGAGGCTTCCCGTGGATGGACCACAGGTATGCAAAATTAAAAAAATGATTTTTGAGTGCATTTAATGATTTTTTAGGCTAGGGTAAATGGGTGGGATGACGTTAGAGTGGGCCCTGAGGCATGCTAGCGTGAAGGGCATGCACTAGTGTGAAATTAGGCATGTTAGCGTTAAACTAGAATTAGGGTTAGTGAGAGGGCACACTATCATGAAAACATGAGCGCTACTGCAAAAATACAGGCGCTATTGCAGGCTTATGCTAGTGTCAAATGTGGTGCGCTAGTGCAAAATGGCACGTGCTAGCATAGAATGTTAGTTTTAGAAAACTCTTAGAGGAAATTAGAATGATTCATAGAAGAATTTAGAGATGAATAGAAGAACATAGATGATATTTTAAAGAGGAAATTATGTTAACAAGTTGGTTTTTGTGATCTTGCAGATTATATTACGCAACGTGGAGACACGCGAGTGGCAAGGTCGACTTCGATCCTATGTGGATAATTTCTCACGTCAGGAGAAGATTTATATCACTATCACCCTAGATGTTACATGCCTCGCTTACATGGCCCAACTGCCATATATTATTTTAGATCATAGCCTCCTCACTTCCTTAGCAGAGAGGTGGCGCAATGAGATTCAAATGTTTAGACTTCCTATAGGAGAGATGAGTGTTACCCTGGAGGATATCTAGAGGATACTTAGAGTGCCCATCCAGGGAAGGTTGGTGACATACGATGACGATCACCTCTATATCTTGGAGTGCATTTGGGATATGTTTTTTCTACCCAACATACCTCGCCTGGGCATAACAGTGCACTTGTAAAGATGTTTCGATGATTATCAGATCTCGTGGATACCAGTATACTTGATGGCTCTTATCAGTGGCATTTTGCTATATGACAAGAATGGCATGCAATTTCCACTGGGTCTTATGGGAGTAGTGCATGGTATCGTGAGTGGAGAATTCTACTAGGACCTTCATTTGAGAGCGTATCGTGGGCTGAATACCTTGGGTCCAATAAATTTGTTATAGATATGGGCATGGGACCACATTGTGATAGGCTACCCCACTAGGAGTGATGCGAGCTAGGCCTCTCGATGAGCCATCTATCATGGGTTGGGTGTCAGTAGGTGATGACATCCTCTCACACATGGGAGACACAACATACCACATGCAAGCATTTGATTACTTACAGTTACACATGGTGACATGACATCCTTATTGATTATACCAGTGGCAAGAGGATGTTGTAGAGCTCAACATAGGAGAGATTGATCACTTTATTATCGGTAGTCGGGGTCACATTACAAAGTGGTACTGGGTAGAAAGAGAATAATGACAGTTGGGCCACATCCAAGGGATTCTTGGAGATGAGATCTGGTAGGGACGCAAGTCTCATGGGACCTTTGAAATTGGGCCACATATTAGACAATAGTGAGCCTGCGACAATTTTAGACATGTTATCCCACAACCATGGGTTGCCTAGCCGCATGTGGTAGATCTTGGGACTAGCCCAAATTATGGACCATGGTATGCTATAGTGTTACCACATGTCAGATTACCATACCATAGGCTGCAATAGAGGCAAGGATTACTACCATAACGTAGGGATTACAGTGCCATGATATCAAAGATAGGGCTAGATTGGGATAGCAAGAGGCTGAGGCAGATCTAAAGGTGCAGGGTGAGGGTGCACATATACATGTGTGATAATAGGGTCCCCCACAGGTACATGTACCACTGCAGGGTCCTCCCCCACATCAACCTTTACAACCATAGCCACAATCGTAGTTGTAGATATAAATTCCAGTGGTATAACAAGTTGTGCAGCAGATGGTCATACAGGTCCCAAACTCTCCTCCTAGAGTAGAGAGCCCAAGTTTTGGAGGGGGTGAAGAGGGATGGGGTTCACCACCTCATATACATGCAATAGGAGGATGGGGATCACCCCGTAGGTTGCCACAAAGACATGTACCTAGAGATTCATGTATAAGTGAGCCTTCTATGTCTACACTAGAGGTGTAGAGGGCTCTCCTCATGAGACAAGAAGATATTACATTTATCATGGTACAATCTTTACACAGGTAGTTAGATCAGGCCATATATGAGAGATATCAAGCTATTACTATGTGATACTACCTCATAGGGGAGAGGGTACAATGGGTGGCTGAGAGGATGTAGTTACAGGCCGCTGTGACTCGGTTGATAGGAGAGTGAGATGTGCTGTAGGATGCAACCGTAGTAGTTGGGGCTCAAGACTTAGTTTTTTATTTTACATCAGCCACTGGTGAGGATGCATATTATAGAGCACTGTATCATGGTGTAATACCCAAGGGCTAGAGGGTTATACCCTTCAGTCAAATGGAAGGAATACGCTTAAGATCCAAGTCACAGAGGCCATCTAGATCTGTCAAGTCAGTTTATATGCCATCACCATAGCCTGAGCCTTCAACATAATAGATGTCGCCACCACAGGGTTCACTACAATAGATTCCACCACCTAGGTCAAGGCCTTGTTCTGGTGTGGGTGAGATTCATTGTTGACTCTCTTGATTGTAATTAACATATTTACAGATGTAGTAATTTTTATGTATGCCTCGTGATGAAGTCGTAGTTTTGAGATGATGTATATGTACTATTTTTTATTATGCCTCGATATGAAGGCACATTTTTAATCCATGCCCATGATGGTGTGCTATGTATTTGATGATTATGTACTGAGACACATTGTATATGGACATTGGTTTTTGACATTTTTACATGATGATGGACTTTATTATGATTTATGATTATCTCACATGTTTTTGAGTTATGAGATAGCACTTGATGATATCACATTGTGTTTTGAGACATTTTGCGTTGTTTTGGGAGTTTTATAAGGCCATGTTTTACTATTTTGAGTTTTCTATGAAATTAATTTTCTAATGTTTTGGGATTTTCTAAACATATTTGAATGTTTTTGAATTTTTCTAATTTTTTTCCAAAACTATGTGCAAGAAAATGGAGGAACATGGATGCCCCCAGCGTTACATGGGAATGTACAAAGGTATAATATTCACATATATATAAGAGGAGGGTCAGCCGGATCAAGGCTACAAAGGATAGGCTCAAAAAGAATCTCAGACATAGGTGAAAACTAGCTTAGGATAAAACAAATTTAACCTTAGGTGTAAGATGCTTATGAGCAACAAACCCTCTGATGGCATCGGAAATCAGTTTTCACAAAAGGACCTATCGAAAGTGTCACAATTGTGTGGTTTTCAAACTTGGACGAACCGATTTCTCTTTACTTTTTTATGACTTTTTTTTTTGTATTTTGTCTGATTTTTATACTTTTTATTTTTTTCCAATATAGACCCATGCTTAAGCATAAAATCACTTGAGATGCATGGAATTCATAGGTTCAAACAACTCATCTCCATCAAGATATGCAAGTTTGTAAGCTCCTTATCCATATTTTGCTACCACAACATAGGGTCCCAACGAGTTTGGTTCGAACTTTCCTTTCTTTTCTCTTTATTTTTTGGTATTGAACTAGTTTTATTTAAGGACGATATCCCCTACCTCAAATTGGTGAGGTATAATACATTTTTTGTAGCCCCAAGACACTTGATTCTGATACAATTTCAGGTGGTTGAGTGCACAAAGGTGTATTTCATCTAACAACTCTATCTCTGTCAGTCTGGCCACACGGTAGTCTATATCTTTGTCTAAATAATCTCTGAGAGATATTCTCAGGGAAGGAAGATCAATTTTAAATGGGATGATGGCCTTAGTGCCAAAGAGTATGGAATAGGGTGTAGCATCAGTAGGGGTACAAATGAAGGTCCGATAAGCCTAGAGGGTGGGATGGATTTATAGATTCCAATTACGACCAATTTTGTTTACCATTTTCTCCATGATGTGAACAATGGTTTTATTAGAGTCCTCTGCTTGTCCATTACCTTGGGGGTAATAGGGATTAGACCTCTTTAGGTGTATTTAAACGTATTGGCACAATGCCTTCACTTATTTTTTATTAAATGAAATACCATTTCTAGTTACAATGGTCGAAGGTATACCATAATGATAGATGAGATGATTCATGATGATCTTGGAAATTTGGGCACCGATAACATATGTAAGAGGAACAACCTCTACCCATTTGGTAAAGTACTTGGTGGCAGTAATGATGTGGGTGTGGCCATCTCAGGAAGTTAGAGTGAGACTCCCTATGAGATCTAATCCCCACTTAGAGAACGACCACAATGTTGTGATTGGCTGTACGGATTGCGCCAATACATGGATGATATTTTCATATTTTTGGCACAATAAAAATTTATTAACATACTTGCAGCAGTTTGAATCCATGGTAGGCCAATAGTAACCTAATCATAACAACTTCTTTACTAGCACCATTCCACTTGTATGACCTCTGTAGACACCTTCGTGCACCTCTTTGATTACTTGGATGGACTCATCTGAATTAAGAAAATGCAACAAATTCCTATTATATCCATGAAGATAAAGGGTGCCTCCAAGGAGGGTGTCATGAGATAGTTTTTGGATTAGGTTTCATTTATTAGGATGGGAAATGTTAGGGGGAAAGGTATCGTTTTTGAGGTAATTTAAAATGGGTTCATACCAAGGGGGAAAAGGACCAATAACTTCAAAAACCAGACACGACTCCAACATGTTATATGTAGGCACTCGTAGATTTTTAACAAAAAATGGCATATCATTATTCCATGGTGGAATACAAAGCAAGGATCCCACTGTATCCATAAGCATCTGTAGATTGATTTTTTTGCTCTTTGGATTTGCTCAAAAGTAACAAGAACAAATTATTCTTTGAGATTTTCCACCATTTTCTTATATATGATGAGCTTCTCATCCTTAACCTGTGTATTCATAATTGAATTTCTTTATGATTAACTATGAATCTTCAATGAATTTGAGTTTTCTAATATTCCACCTGATAGTGAGTTTCATCGCAACAATGAGTGCTTCATATTCCACTATGTTATTTGTAAATGGAAAACCCAAATGGAAAAATTGAGGAATGAAGTCCCTTGAAGGGGTGATGATCACAACACTCGCTCCTAAACCATGAAAGGTGAATGATCCATAAAAATGTACTTGCTAAGTGATGGATTCCTCAATATACATCATAGAAGCATCTAGAAGATCTAGACTTAATGGTTTGATTCTAGGTAGAGGGGCTTCAACTAGCTAATCTGTAAGCATATGTCCTTTTACTTATTTTTGATTGACATGTTTGATATCAAACTCACTTAATAGGACAACCCAATTAGCCATCCTTCTAGTGAGTCCTGGTTTAGACAAGAGGTACTTTAGCGGGTTAAATTTATATATAATCTTGGTCTTATTATGTAATAGGTAATGATGAAGCTTTTTGAATGCAAAAAAAATGGCTAGACAAGCTTTCTCGATCTATGGATAATTAATATCATACACGATCAAATTACAAATAAGATAATAGACCACTTTTTCTTTTTGAGTTAGGTCATATTGAGCTAGAAGCATACCAATAAAAAATTGAGTGGCTGAGATATACAATAACAATGGTTCACATGGAGTGGGTGGCTTAAGGACATAGGGTTTGACCAAATATTGCTTGAGTAGGGCGAAGGCTTCCTGGAATTAAGGAGCCCAATGAAATTCAACATATTTTTAAGAAAATGGGTAAATGAGTGACACTTATCTGCAATATGGGAGATGAAACAGTGGATTGCTTAATTTTTTCCCTGCAAGCTACACAACTACTTGAGGTTGTTAGGAGGAAGCATTTTAGTGATAGCTGTAAATTTGGATGGATCAACCTCAATTCCTCTTCTTGATACAATAAAACCTAAAAAATTACTTGATAACACACCAAAGACACATTTCTTCGAATTTAGCCTTACCTTATAATCTTTAAGGCATTGAAAGATGCACTATGGGATTTCTGGGTGTTCTTCTCTTGTTCTGGAGTTACCTATAATCTCATCAACATAGTCCTCCATAATGTCATTCAACATATTGTGGAAGATCATGGTCATATCCATTTGATAAGTTTCTCTGGCATTTTTGAGACTGAAGGGCATAACTTGATAACATAATGTCCCCCAAGGGGTTGTAAAGGCAGTCTTGTGTTGGTCCTCTTCTACAATTTTGATTTGGTTGTAGCCAAAAAATCCATCCAAGAGGGATAAAATTTAATATCCTGCAGTTAAATCAACAATCATGTCGTTAGTAGGAAGAGGAAAATCATCTTTTGGTCACACCTTATTTATATCTCTGAAATATGAACATATTATGATACCAATTGGCTTTTTTAAATAGGTACTATGTTGGAAATCCACTATGAGAAATCAATAGGTCTGATGAAACCTACCACCAATAGTTTCTCAAACTCTTCTTTAACCAGGAGGGCAACATGAGGATGCATCTTTCTCAGCTCCTGTTTGATGGGCTTTGCGTTTGCGTGCATAACAAGGTTATGCACTATCAATGATGGATCTAGGCCCAACATATCAACATAGGACCAAGAAAATATTTATGAGAATTCTCATAGAAGCATGACAAAGTTATTTTGTTCTTGTGCTAAGAGTGAGGCTCCTAACGTGACCATTTTAGGCTTGTCCTTTATTCCTATATTGACATCAATGGTCTCCTCCACAAGAATCTTGGATGTATCCTTCATGTGCATAGGATCAGGGGGGAGATTGAGATATTCTTCCAAGGGTGTCTCAATAATATTTTCACCCTTGGTTTGGTAAATTTTAATGTCCATTGATTTTACTACTTGGTTATCCACGGGTGCCTCAAAGAGGTTTTCACTATGCGTCTTGAACTTTTGATTTTTCCTATGATTTTTAGAATAATTTTTTCCCTTGCTTATCTTTTAAATTTTTTGGACCATAGAACTCAGCCTCCTCCCTGAAAGATGTGCATGTGTCTAAGTTGATGGAGAATCCTTTCTTGTAATCACTGATTGGAATGCTTTCACAGATACCCAAGAATTCAGTTATTTCCTCATCATTTTAAAAGAGGTCGATTAGTATGTGAAGTTGTTGGTCCCAGTCAACAAGAGTGGGATGGACAAGGTTAACTTACAGAATAGAATGTGATAAGGTAACAATATTTGTATAAAGTAATAGGTTTGTAGAGGCAAGATCCTCATATTGGACTATGACATGAAGTTTTTGTCACTATCTGAATTAGAAGAGTTATCCTCATGCTCATAAGAGGTGGCATCGACATCCAACGGTTGAGCCCCATAAGCTCTAATGTCGATTTTGTATTTGTCTATTTTGAAGTGTGGGTTTGGAAGAGGCTCTCTCATACCTTGTTCATTTTTTCCACACACGTATCCTTCGTAGCCCATTGCATACATCATTTTATTGGGTATGGCATATTCTGGAGCTTAGTAGTAGGAAGCCATTGTGTCTTTAAGGATCTAGGTTGTGGGATAATCCAACATTTTCATCTTATGCTAGAAGGTCCACTTGGGAAGAATTTTCCATAAAATATAATTTTTCCTAGGATGGCTTATATTGCTAACTTGTCCTACCACGTGTCCTGGGTGATAAGGAGAGATTAGAAACATGGAGGGCCTGCTAAAGTTCATACTCTCCGTAGCTGTTATCAAGGACCTTCATCTCCCATGAAGAAAATGGAGAAACATATGTGGAAGCATATTTATACATGAACGTAGTGTATCTGGATCAACATGATAGGTGAGACCTTTAGAATGAAGTGGGATAACAATGTCAGCAGAAGGACATTCATAAATTGTGAGAGAAAATATATTCAAGGCTCTATAATGTGCAAATGCCTCTAGATCTCCTAGAATAGTAATTATTTGTCCTTCATGGTAGAAATTGATACATTGATGGAAGGTTTATTGTATGAAATTACATGGCATGAATCTATGGGTGGCGAAGAAGCACGTTATATGGAAGATCCAAATCTAGGACATAGAACTTGGTATCATGATATGTAGGCCCCACTTCCAGATGTAATATTATAATACGATCTGACTCACATTCTGCATTTTCGTAGGCTATCATGGTAATGATACGAGACTCTAGGTTTACCTCTATGCGTCCCAGTTTCCTAACTAGCTTCAAAGTATATATATTCAAACCAGACCCATTTTCCACAAGCACCCTTTTTTATCTTTTTGTGAGTAATAAATACCTTAATGTATAGGTGTAAGTTGTGTGTATGAGCATCATGGGGAACCTCATTTTGTCTAAAAGCAAGGTGTTCAATAGGAGGAAGATGCGTGACCACCACTTGGAGATGAAAAGGATCAATATATGTTGACACTCTTGACCCCTGAAGTGTTTTATAGAGGATGTCTTTATGAACATTTGATATCTTAATAATATCTAAGATCGAAATCTTAGCAGTGGTCTTCTCAAGTTGTTCTAAGAGATCATATTGACTATCATGAGGGGTAGGAAGAGGAGGTTCTGGAATTACAATACAAGTATGTCGTGTTGCCACAACAAAATATCAGGTATTTATTCTTATAATATTTACATGCTCATTAGAGGAAAGAACACATCCAATAAGTGAATCAAATGGATTACTGGTTTGGGTGTAAATATAGTTGGTAATTTTTTAGTTCTTGGAAGATTGACCCTAATCTAAATTCTTCTCTCCCTGTTTTTCATGTTTAAGGAAAGTCACTTTATAGATTCCTAACTTTTTATTAGGTGTTTGGTTAGGTTCAGGAAAATCCACCTCAATTTCTCCACTATCAATAAGATCCTGGATAAAGTGTTTCAACTTTAGACACTTATCTATTTTGTGGCCTTTAATGGGATGAACTCACAATATTCATGGTCTTTATACAATGATGATTTAGGTGCATCATCGTCATATGGTGTTGTGTTGGGATATTGGACCATGTTCACCGTGTCTAACTATTTTAGGATTGTGGAAAAAGATTCTATGAGAGGAGTGAGCACTCGATGTTTGATATCGGGTTGAATAGTTCCTTTAGCAAGTTTCAAAGGAGGACCAATTTTAACTTCTTATAAATGTTTATAATCAATTATACCATCTCCTACAATGTTTTCATTCTTGTTAAATAACTTTGGTTTGTCTTTAGGTTTTGATTTGTGGTGGTCTGTTGAAAAGGGCTTCAATGTCCCTTTAGCTATCAAAGTCTTTTTGATATGGCTGCCCTTTTCTATAACCTCTTCAAATTTGTTGATGTAATGCATTTACAAATGGAAAGCATTGTCTAGATTTAGATTAGGTATGAAAATACTAACCAATTGTTTCTCTAGAATTGAGTAAGGGAAATGACTAGCTAACCCTCACCATTGTTGTAAGAAACTAGCAAAGTTATCATTATGTCATTGTTTAGTGCTGCATAAGTCTAACATGGTAACAACACTTTCTACATTGAATGAAAATAGGTGTACAAATATTTTTGCTAATTCAGGCCAGGTAAAGACAAACCCTTTAGATATATGTACGAACCATTCAAGTGTTTGGCCCCTTAAATTCCATGGGAATAATCAGATAAGGTAGTTATCACTGTAGGCTACTTTCTTGGCATGGCATGATGAATTCCTTGATGTAATCACGTGGGTCACCTTTACCTTTATATTTATCAAATTTTGGGTAGTTAAAATTATTAGGGAATGTACTTATAACATAGCTCTATCAAAGGGGTAAGGACATAGCTCTTTGAATTGGTATTTTTTACTATGCCTGAAATCGTGCTCCTGAAGGATCGTGAGTATGTTTTTCATGGATTTTCACTCTTGTGTGAAGAGTTGATCTTTGGTAGGGGAAGTTGGTATGTATACCCGGATATACTTTGACATTTACCCCTCTTGGTTTTTAGTATGAAATTCACAATGTTTGTTCTTAGTTTTTTCTTGATGTATATGTTTTTCTATGTCCTTATGCACATGGGAAACCAAGCTAGATAATTAGTGACTAAGGACTTGCAGTTGTTGTTGTATAGTGAATTCATCATGTTGGTGTCCTTGGTTATCACATGGAGGAGTTTTTCCTTGGTGCTCATGCTCCACCCTAACTTTGCGAGGTATTTTAAGTGGTGGTAATTGATAACCACTCATGTGTTTAGGTATCTTGTTTTTATTGTTGTTTTTTTGGGGACCCGAAGGAGAAGCATGTCCCGAGTTTAAGATGTCATCAATGTTGATAAGAGGAGGATATTGTACTTCTTCTTCCTCATGGAAGTTATTGGTAGCTGCAAAAGCTTCATATTATTTTGGCATCTTGGAACCTAATTCTACAACTCGTACGAGTAATCTATCCCTGTTGAGGTAAAGGAAATCATCCAAGTGAGTGGGATCAAAATCAAAATCATCTCTGGAGGTGATTCTACTTCATCACCACTATGATCGACTAGGTCTTATACTTCTTTTGTTGAGGAGAAAAGGGGTCCTAAATTATGACCAATGAAAGGATTAGACCCTAATTTCTTGGATGTCATTCTTATGATTGGGGGCATAGTGGGAAGTGTTTATAACGGTTTTGTCAAATGTGAACAAGGGCACAAAAAACCTAGGTAAAAACTTACAGCATAATGAATATAAAGGTCACAAAGAATTTCCAACAATGGGAAAAATAACATCCAATGGAAAAGAATAAAAAACTAAAGGATCAAAGGACCAAAAGGATCAAAAGGATTTTACTTGGACACAAGTCTACAAGATGGAATATCACAAGGAACAATCACGCAATTTCAGCAAACAAATCCAATCTACAAGAAACTACTCCCTATGCAAAATGTGTCTCAATGATAGGTCAATGCAAGATGATAAACACAATGTCAACACTTAAGTCAAGTTTAGAATAAATAAGACGTAAGTATTAAAAATGGATTAAAGTTACTTCCAACTCAAGGCATACAAAAAAAAGTCTAGATACAAACAAGGCCTAAATCCAAAAAAGTGAAAGTTACAAATGCCAACAGTGTAACAATACCACTTGGATACTGTTAATCAAGATTTGTCAGAAAAGAAAGATATTAGTATCAAAATAATATTGATATGATGCGAACAATGTAATGAAAACACTTTTCAAACTTAAGGAAATGTTTGTAAGAAAACAAGGTCAAAGTATAACAAGGATTTGTTAATGTGTGAGCAACGTAATGATACAATCTAGAAACTTATATCAATTTTATGAAAAACAAGATGTAAGTATCCAAATAATATTGAGATGATGCAAGAAGTGTAACAACTCAAGGGAAGATTGATGTTGAAGCAAGCCTAACTATAATGAAACATCTTGACGTGGGTATTAAGACAAGGCTACTCAAGATATGAGAATGTACTTTCAACACACACTTGCAACCTAGTCATGTAATGCAAAAGTTATTATCACGTATGTTGTTCTTCTTTTGTCTCAAATGGGAAACAAGAATAACAAAGGAGTAGACCAAGTGGTGATGAAAAAACTAAGCCTATCATTTCAGAGTTTCAACTTTGATGGAAACTAAGACAAAGTAACCCCTTGTAAATTTGACTAATAAGTGGTTTCAACTTTTGACTCTCCCCAAGATTTTGAAATTTGTCACTTTGTGAGAGCTCTTTGAAACATGATTGGTTAAGGTAAAGTTGGACCCCATTGCCAAATGGTTACCTATGGATTTTTTTTGTAACACTAGCCAATTCTTACCTAAGAGAGGTATGACCACTTTTAGGATTTCTCCTAGAGAGGTGGACCATTATCCCATAATCAAATTAATGAACGGGGCCTCATACGGATAACATGAATATTTTCTCACATGAGTTTTACTAGACAAGTTGGTAGTGGGGTACTTCCCGTTTCATCCACCAATTTTCTCAAGGTGTGGACTACTTTTTCAATTCCTATGGTAATCCTTGTATTGATTTTTATGGCTTAATTCCAAGATACTTCCCACAGTTTGATACAGATGATCGAGTGTCTCTTATCCAAACCTACAAATACAGTGTTTTGAATAAAGTGGTGTTTTTTTTTTATCTTTTGATCTTAATGTGGTTTTACAAACTATTGGAAACCTGCACCAAACTGTATTAGTATTGGTTTAGATATTTTTTCTTTGAAAAGTGCTTATTGGTCCTCCACACAAAAGGTTAATAGTTTTTCTTTGAAAACTGAGTATTGGTCCTACACACAAAAGGTTAATAGTTTTCCACAAGATCTAAAACCTCATGAAAGAGGATTAAATGTTGTTTTTGATTCTCAAGATTTTCCTAAGACGCAAGAGAAGAGCATACACAACAAGTAACCTGAATAATTTCAGAATGGAAAATTTTCTAAATCAAAGGACTACCAAAATTATTTAACAAATCGTTCATTCCCTTAACAATGAAATGATGAAATGTTATAAATGAAAGAATAATTAGAGTTGTTTTTGGTTCTCAAGATCACCTAAAAGGTGTGAGATAAGAGCATATGCAACCCTAGCCTAACCTAAGAAATACATGAAGACATAACATTCATCATAAACCCTTAAACACACTAGTAAAAAATGATTCAAAACACACCCTACAAACAGAAGTTAGTACCAAAACCTACAAAATGAGAGAAACATCAAAGAACAAGTCTTGAAAACCTTGAAAATAGAGCCCAAATTTTTATGCAGCACAAAAATGTGGGAATTTTGACAGTAGCATGAGCTACATAACAGTAATGTGATCCTAGTGACACTAACATGTGAAGAATGACAATAGCGTGGGTTTGGTTTACACTAGCATGGGTCTAAGACAAAACAAAAATTGATAGAAAATATCATTACAATAGCACATCTAGAGACATAGTAGCGTGAGCCAAAATAACTTTGGTAGTAGCGTCAGCCTAGCAATGGTAACATGCAGGGTTTGACAGTAACACGACGCAGTTTCACACTAACGCGAGGCTACTTGTATGACTTCATAAAAACATGAATCTGATAAGAAAAACATCAAAAACGTCAAAACTTTATCAAATTGATCCAAATTTGGAAATAACCCAGCTCATTTTCTCCTACATTGAAGACTCAACACATGTAAGGTTAAAAACATATGTCAAGAAATATAAATTAATTAACATGTGCAAAATAGAGGTTATCCAAAATTGAAATTTAATCTACAAAGATTGAAATCAAATGCATGGGACAATGGAGTAAGTCTCCCAAAGGGCATCCCAAATGTGTACATGTAAAACTAACTATGCTAATTGAAATGAAACTAACACTTAGTAGCTTCAAATCAAAGTTAATCAAACAAGAACATCATGATAAAAACTTAAAGTAACTTCTGCAATGCATAAACATGATAAAAACAACTAAATGCTAAGACATTCCTACTCTTTTTTTATTTCTACTTAAAGTTAGAACCTAATTAGATCACTTAGAAATCAAATTGGTGTTCTTTGTCTCAAGAATGATAATGATATCTCACTAGGAAATGGCTACAAGGCCATTTTTGGATCTTCCCATACTACTCAATTTGAGAGAATAGATACAAGAGATGGAGAAGCTATTATAAAACAATGGAGAATGACTCAAATCAAAATGCATATAGTTTTCACTAATCAAAGTGTGGTGTAAGTTTAGAAGGAGGAGGGTTCTTTATGTAGTTTTCTTGTTTGGGAAAGACTTGCAATTTGGTGGATGTGGGACAAATCCCAATCAATCTAATGTTAAACATATGTTAGCATAATTTAGCATAGGCATATTTATTGCATTTTATTGCATTGTCTTTTATTTAATAATGTGCAACATGTGCACTCTAGTCTAGTGACTTGCATTCAATATTGTTATGTTGGATAACATTCAATATTGGTATTAGTAGTAATTACATGTGCATGTGAGATGGGTCTTATCATCTTGTAGTTGGTGTCTGCTAGGCGTGTCATGTCTATCCATATGAGGTTGTCTAATATCTATAAATATTACAGCTCTTGCATTGTAATGTAATATGATTTCATGATCAATAATATTTTTGAGGCTTCCGTCCCTCTTTGGTCATTACAATCTTATTCTATTCTATCATTTGGTATCTAAGCTATACCATTATTATCATTTGGTATCAGAGTAGGTTCTATCCAAGCAAGGTTGAAGAGGAGCACTATTGGATATGATCCATTGGAGAAGAAGATCTGCATCAAAGGAGAGCCATTGAAGCATCCCGCAGCCTCCATTCCTCCCAAGCATCCATCAACTAAAATTTGACCTATCCACTCATTTGAAAGGTAAAAATTATTTTTATTAGTCATTGGCATAGCCAATTGATTTAACATATTGGCAGAATATTTTAGATTTGGAGATCTTTAAAAAAAAGGAGAATGATCTTGGAAAAAATTGCAGATCTAAAAAAAAAAAATTTGTGAAAAAAATAAAAAAAAAAGGGAGAGAGATCTTGAAAAAAATTGCAGATCAAAAGAAAAAAAAATCAGATCTAAAAAAAAAAAATCAGATCTGAAAGTGGAGGTGTGAAGAATTCGGAAGCAAAGGTTGAAGTAGTCCCGTCAACAAAATTCCAACAGATATCTCTTAGAAAAAAAGACGTAACTTTTTTCATACAATGTCGGATTGATGTGTTGTTTTTTTTTGCTAGAAAGATAAGAAGGAGGCACACAACTTTGCAGCTTACATCATCTTCAGATTTGGCTTCTACCATGTGACGAAAAGTCTGTACAAGTTGAATCATTTTTTTTTCTAAAAAAAATCAGATCTAGCTGGTAAATTGGTAAGATCTCAAAAACTAAGATTCTGATTCTTCTGAAATTTTGTGGGTTTCAAGAAAAATATTGTATGATGTTGCTGTCAAAATTTTAGAAAAACTTAGATCACACGGTTTGTGAGAAAAGGTGAAAACAATATTCAGATTGTTTGTTTGGATCTTGGGAACAAACAGGTCAGTGGTTCAATTCCCACTCTCTCCATATTTTTTCTTAAATTATTTTTTTTGGAAAATTTGGAGAAATTACTAAATTTTGGGAGATTTCTAAATTTAGAAGCTCACTAAACACATTTAGAGCCACCTTTAAATTTAGCGGAAACAACACCTATTGGGGGGTAAAAAAAATATTTTTAGCCTAAATTGTGTATTTTGTGATTCTAGACCCTTTTTTGTAAAGAGGGGGTACACAAAAACTTCATTTTAATGTACTTTTGAGAGGATGCTGTACTAATCTTGGTGCATAAAGTGAAACAAGAAAAGTGCACATTTTTTAATTTATGTTTGGTTCTATCACATGAGATCTTTGATCTCATAGTAGCATTCGGTATATACAGTGCCTCTGGGAAGCGCTTACGGGCGATGCCGTCACGACTACTACTACTGCACTTAACGCCTAACACAACTGCCTAAATGTCGTCTGGGCATCGAACCCTATAAAATCGACGGGGAGTAATAAGGACACAATAAACACACATTTGAGCCCTCCCATCTGTTTGTGCTTGCACAAACCCCTCTCCGTACTGTCTAAGTACCACGTACTAAATTCTTTCACGTGCGTTAACACCTCTTTCCGTACTGACATGTATATTGAAAGGGTGATTTTCTTCCATGTACTGACGGGTATATCGGAAGGGAGCGTATATAGAAAGGTTTGGTATATCGGCCTGACGGTATATTGAGAGGGAGACCATAAACCTGGAGTGATAAGAGCCTTACCTTTTGTCAGAAATTCAGAGTTTCAGAAATTCAGATTGCAGAAATGGGTGCACAAGCACCAAATTTCTTCTTACCAGATTCACAACTGCTTAGAGGAGACAACTATGCTGCATGGAAACCAAAGATCAAGACGTTACTTGAGTTTGAAGACCTATGGACAGTTGTAGATGGACAAAAAACAAGATCACTTGATGATGGAAGACAACAAGTTCAATTTGACAGGGCTAATCAAAAGGCCAAGTTGATCATCTTGTTTAGCGTAACAGATGATGTGAAACCCCACATTAGAGATGCCACATCGGCCAAGGATGCATGGGATAAGTTGAGCACAGTCTATGAGGCAAAGAACAAGAATGCCATCCTCAACCTACTATCACAACTGCATACTCTCAAGTTCAAACACAATGAGAAGGTTGAAGTTTTTTTGAGACGAGTTACTACTTTGAGGGCATATCTATTGGCATTGGGAAAAGAGATAAGTGATGAAGACCTCGTACCAATTGTGTTGCGAGCACTTCCTCCTTCCTACAGAATCTTTGTGACAACTATCAATATGAGTGAACACACAGTCACCTTTGAGAAGCTGGTAAATCTACTCCAACAAGAAGAGGCAATTGAACAACAAAGATCATGAAGATGAGCAAGCACTATCTTCCAATCATAAAAGAAAAAGGGAGATTTTTGTCCAATAACAAGAAGTCCCAACAAAATCAAAGTCAACAAAGGGACCAAAGTTAACGAGACAACACCAAGAAGTGTCCCATTTGCAATAGAGGGGGACATGACATCAAATATTGTTGGTACAATTCCTACAAAAAGGGTTCATCAAGCAATTCAAAACCCAATAACCATCAGGGTAACAATAATTCAAATAAAGGGAAGTCCAACAACAACAACAATCAAGGGCAGAAAAATGGTAATTGGCAAAGAAAACCCAAACAAAAAGGGTACATTGCCGAACATGAGGATGATTCAGATGAAGGACACCACATGTATTCTGCTCAATTTGATGAAGAAACCAAGTCCACACAAGATATTTGGTATGTTGACTCGAGTGCAACTCGATACATGACTGGACGTAAGGATTGGTTCTACACACTGCGTGACTCACCTAACAAGAACCATGTGTCATTAGGTGATGACTCATCATACAGTGTCAAGGGGATTGGAAACATTTCACTACCTCTTGGAAAGCATGATTGCAAAATCAAAAATGTATTGTATGTACCTGGGTTGACCAAGAATTTGCTATCAGTTAGTCAACTCCTTGATCACAACTTGAAGTTGGATTTTGACAGTAATAATGGAGAAAAAATGTGCTTGATAAGAGATAAGTCAAGAGGTTCCAAGATTGTAGCAAGAGCTTCCAATGTGGGACGCATGTTCCAATTTGATTTTGTCCACAAGGATGATCAAGCTCTAGTGGCCAAATACACGCAATCTGCAGAACTATGGCATCGTAGATATGGTCACATCAGTTTTGGCTATCTCCAAACACTTCAAAAGGGCAACATGGTGAAAGGATTGCCTACACTCAAGCACAACACTGACAAGTGTCCCAATTACCTAGCTGGAAAGCAACACAGAGTACCCTTCCAGAAGAACACATATAGAGCTAAGGGAAAGCTTGATTTGGTGCACACCGATATTTGCGGGCCCATGCAACCAAGTCATTCTGGATGTCAATACTTCATGCTTTGTGTTGATGACTATTCAAGAAAGATGTGGATATATTGTCTAAGAAACAAGAGTCAAGCCTTTGAGACATTTCAGAAGTTCAAAGCACTTGTTGAGAATGAAGTTGGTCGCAAGATCAAAACTCTCCGCTCATATCGAGGGGGGGAATTCATAAGCAATGAGTTCAAGACTTACCTGGAAGCTCATGGGATTCGTAGACAAATGCCTCCTACTCACTCACACACCACAGCAGAATGGTATAGTTGAGAGAAGGAATCGTATTATCATGGAAATGGTGCGATGTATGATTGATGACTCAAGTTTAACAAAGATATTTTGGGCAGAAGCTGCAAGAACTGCAGTCTATTTGTTGAATAGAGTGCCCACAGTAGCTCTTGAAGGAGTGACACCTCAAGAAGCATGGTCAAATCAGAAACCATCAATTACACACCTAAGAGTATTTGGGTGTAAAGCTAGCATGCACATACCCAAGAAGAACAGGAACAAGTTGGATATGAAAGCTGAGAAACTGATATTCATTGGATACAATGAAGAAGCACTTGGGTACAGATTATGGGATCCGAAAGCAAAGAAAGTATACACAAGTAGGGATGTTGAGTTCTTTGAGAAGAAACAAGTAGATGCTCCACTCAACGACTCAACAAACATGCATGAATACACCTCTTATGAAGACAAAATTTGATGTTCCCACTAAAGATGACAGTGATGAATTTGATGATGGTGAAAACTTGGATCCACCACAAGCCAATGGAACAACTAAGAAATTACCTAAATGGTATACTCAATTAATAAGAGATGCAAATTTGGATGAAGCACCTAGCACATCATCCAATCCTAGACCTAGAACTCATAGTCAAGCTCATGAAGAGGTCAATTATGCCCTAATGAGTAGAGTTGTTGAAACAGTTGATCCATCTACAGTTCAGGAAGCCCTACAATCAAAATCTTGGAAAGATGCCATGGATTCAGAGTATCAGTCAGTGATGAAGAACAACACATGGCAACTTGTCGACCTTCCACCAGGGAAGAAACCCATTGGATGCAGATGGATATTCAAGACTAAGTACAAATCAGATGGGACTATTGAAAAGTATAAAGCAAGGCTTGTAGCAAAGGGGTATGCACAACAAGAAGGCATTGATTATGAGGAGACATTTTCTCCCACAGCCAAGATCAAGACAATTAGGATGATCTTTGCTCTAGCTGCACAATTTGGTTGGAAAGTCCACCAAATGGATGTGAAAAGTGCCTTTCTTAATGGAGATTTGCAAGAAGAAGTCTATATGACTCAACCAGAGGGTTATGTAATACCAGGAAAAGAGATGATGGTATGCAGACTCATAAAATCTCTATATGGCCTAAAACAGGCACCCCGGGCATGGTAAAATCAAAATTGATGAGCATGTCATAAGTCATGGATTCGAAAGGAATCCTTATGACCCCAATCTATACCTCAAAAATAAATGGGGGGGGAGATTGTCATTGTGGTTGTTTATGTCGAAAATCTAGTCATTACAGGCATTTATGTGATGATGATTGATGCAACAAAGAAGGATTTTAATCAATCGTTCGACATGACATATCTCAGGCTCATGCACTATTGTCTTGGGTTGGAAGTATGACAAAAATAGAATCATATATTTGTGTCATAGTTGAAATAAACCAAGACAACACTCAAGAAATTCAAGATGATGGAATGCACTCCTATTGCTACACCTATGGAAGCGAGACTTCAGTTATCTCGTTTTGATCCATTACCACCGGTGAATTCAACTCTCTATCAGCAGTTGATCAGGAGTCTCATTTACCTAACATATACTAGACCACATATCAGCTTTGTAGTCATCTATTTATCACGCTTCATGCAAGAACCGAAAATATGTCATTGGAAAGTAGCAAAGAGAATACTGAGATATCTAAAGGGTACAATTGACCTTGGTCTAGAGAACAAGAAGAATGAAACCTTCTTCTTGACAGGATATTCAGATTCAAATCATGCAGGAAACATGGATGATAGGAAGTCAACATCAGGCTTCGTATTCTTTATGGGATCTGGAACGATATCATGGGGAAGCAAGAAACAAAACTTTGTTTCTCGCTCTTCTACAGAAGCAGAGTATTGAGCTACATGTGAAGCTTTTTGTGAAGCAATATGGCTATACCGAATACTAGAAGGCATTGGCCTACCACAATAGAAATCTACTCCAGTATATTTTGATAATGAAGGAGTTCTGAAGCTTGTTCGCAATCCAGTATTTCATGAGATAACCAAGCATATTGAAGTACAGGTTCATTTCATATGCGAGCATGTCTTGAAGCACAACATACAGCTCCAGTTCTATCCTACAGCTGAACAGAAGGCAGATGTTTTCACTAAGTCACTTGCACGTGATAAATTCACACCGTTTAGAGAGTTCCTCTCCACTTCATTGGAAACTATGCAAAATTAAGGGGGGGAATGTTAGCATAATTTAGCATAGGCATATTTATTACATTTTATTGCATTGTCTTTTATTTAATAATGTGCAACATGTGCACTCTAGTCTAGTGATTTGCATTCAATATTGTTATGTTGGATAACATTCAATATTGGTATTAGTAGTAATTACATGTGCATGTGAGATGGCTCTTATCATCTCGTAGTTGGTTCCTGCAAGGGTGTCATGTCTATCCATATGAGGATGTCTAATATCTATAAATATTACAGCTCTTGCATTGTTATGTAATCTGATTTCATGATCAATAATATTTGTGAGGCTTCCGTCCCTCTTTGGTCATTGCAATCTTATTCTATTCTATCATTTGGTATCAGAGCTATACCATTATTATCAGCATATGCATGTTTAGAAGAATCAATAAAGGATGTGCACTTTACGGGAATTGAGAGGGGTCTAATTAATCAAATGTGATTAATTAATAGGTAGGGATAAGCTTGTAGAAGCTATTTAGATGGGGTTTAGAGGTAAATTAGCATGATTCATGGGATGTAAGAGGGGAATTTAACCAATAAAATGGATTTACTGATTAAAATATAAGGCATAATTAACTAATAATGCTTAATTAATCACATAGAAGTGGATTATAACTAACGAAAGGTTGTTAATTGGAATCTTGAATGAGGGAAGGATTAATTAATTAATGAAAGTGTAGACACCAAAAATCTACACCCTTCATCTTTGTCCAATTTATTAATTAAATACATTGATATTTCATACACTACACTACCTCACCTTTGTCCCATTAATTAAATATATTAAAAATCCCTCCCATCATTATTCAATTAATTTATCAACACCCTACATCTTAAGATAAAACCTCATCCTTATCTAATTATTTAATTAAATACATCAATATCCTAGTATTATCACACTTATCTCATATTAATCATTTTGTATGATTATTAAAATCCTATGTAACCACCTAGGAATCTTTCTAAAACCTAATTTAGGAAAATTCAAAGCAAATCCAACCTATTTTGTCACCCTCCAAAACAATTACAACACATCCCCAACCACCTAAAAAACTCACATCTCGAAACCCAAATCAAATATTATTGATTTGGAAGTTGTTCCAACCATTTTCCAAGGAAAAATAAAAAAACCCAAAATCACTGGCGATTCAGGTAATCGCCAATGATTATTTAAACCAATTTTCCATCTTCTCTCCAGGATCCTCAACTTCAATTCATGAATTCTTGTTTTCAATCTGGTTTTATAGCCTCCTGTACATCATCACTCAATAATTGGATATTAGACTCAACATCAGGCATCATCATTTACCTCCATTGAGCATTTTAAAGTAATTTTGGACCTCCTATGGACCAGTACTCCATCATTCAATCGGTAGATTGCACCAGTTACCCGCATCATCCTTCATCGAGGTTAGGCATTTATTTTAATTCCATATCAACATCCATGTATTTCTTATTTGTTTATTCATAAATTTTACACCATTCTAACCTTCTGAAGTTCTAAAAACATTAGTTTAAATCACATATTTGAGTTCACTTTACAATTTATCAAATCTATTATAAATCACGAGAATCGCCAGCAATTCCTATCATTTTTACCTTTATGCAATTTCCATCAAGTTTCACTAAATCTGCTTTATTTGTCATATCAAGCCTATTATTACTAACATTTTTCTAAGTATGGATCAATGTTAGATGGAAATTGGTGGTCATTATCATGAAATTATCAACATTCATTCCTTGTCGATAATCTGATACCATTTTCATTGGGAGTAATATGGTATCTTGCATGATATGACTTTTTGTGCCATTCCTTTTGCCCCTTTAGAAGAATTGGACAACATCTTTGAGTTCACTCATGAACTTTGTCAATCAGTAGAAGATTACTAGCTTGCGTACTTTGATTACATATTCATCGAAGTTGCGCTTATTTTGGCTGCATTTGAGGTAGAACAGGAAGAAGACCTACCTTTTGAGCTTGAATTCAAGCCATAATCGATTACTCATCTATTTCTTATCTATCTTCTATCAGCATTTGTATTAGATTTTTATTTTTCATATCTATATCTTGTATCTATTTATCATGTATCGCTTATTTATTGAAATTCACTTGATTGTTTAAACAATGAGATGACATCCTTTGAGGAAGCCCTTTAGATTCTTAGAATCAGCCTTTACCGAAAAACTCACGTATATATCTTATTAATCATATCTTGTGTAGTGTCTTTGATCGCAGGTTTCTTCACAGGAAAGGAGCTTTCACACATATTTCATGAAGCACAAATATCAACCATTGTCAATCAACATCTATAGGTATCGTTAGAACCCACATCTTCTTAGGTTGGTATATTTCCATTTTCTTTCTTAGTTAATTCAATTTGAAGGAGTAGGAATATTTATGAATAGAAAGGTTGTTAATTAATTAATAAGAAGGGGAATGTTATCTAATTAGTGAAAAAGCACTACTTATTATGGAAATTAGGGGAAAGTGGGTAATTAGTGTAATTTTAGTAGTAAAACCACATAAGCGGATTTTAAGGCATCTAGAACTTGATAACCTGTGATGGTGAATGTTGATACTGATGCGATAAGATCTAGCTTCATTATTTTTGTGATGAAGAAACATGTAGATTAAAGAAAATAAAGACAAAATATTTGATAGATGGGTAAATGAGCTGCTCGGCAAGGGCCGATTACTAGGAATCCAAAGGGACTTCCTTGGAGGATGTTAGCTCACTTTGATACAATTAAGTAGATTGAAAAAAATAATGATAAAGATATGTAAATGACAAATATTATAGATAATGGATAAGAAGCTCTAGAAATCAAGGTTAAATGACAAGTCCTATGTAGCTTCAAATTTGGCCCAAGAAAGGGTGGATGCAATCAAAATAGACTCAAAGTAATCATACTAAAACTCCTCCATCTCTTGTTGAATTTCGTGGAGGAACTCAATCTGATCATCAATATCTTCAATGTCAGTCGCAAATCATATTGCATACAATCTTAAGCTCGTTAAGGACGTTGTAATGTATCCCAAAATAAGGGCTGTTGAACTATAGGAAGGTTATAAATGCTCATGATTGGATGGGACTGTCGAGGGTACTTCCATTTAAATTAAATTCATGCTTGCAGAGAACAAGTTAAATCCAAAAAATATCGGTAAAAAATGAGATCAAACTGATGAATTGACTAAAAATATATAATTTGACATCGATCGTTGATGATTCAAAAGAATCATTGGTGATCAAATAGAATCACGGGAGATTCAGGACAATTGTCAATGATTAATGTAAAAATGACGAATTTTGATAAAATCAGTAAACAAAATACTAAATGATGATTTCTAATTATTTTTTATGTTTAAGATGAAATGTAAATGAATGAAATAAGATAAATAAATACCTTTTGATGTGGAAATGTGATCTGAAATATGTCTGACAAATGTCTGATGGAACCAATTGAAAATGATGGCCAATTATTGAGCTTCCTGAGAGATGATTGGAGAAAAAAGATTATCAAAATGATGTATCAATAATAGCTTGGGGTTGATATAAGTCCTTGACGATATATGGAATGACTTAGATTCATTGCGGAGTCAAAAAATGAAGTGTAAGAATGGGGAAAAGGTTTATGAAGATCCCTGATAAAGGAGTAAAAATTCCTATTTATAATTGCTAGCGATCGGTTAGGATCACTATCGATCCAGGTTTTTTCGGGGAAAACATTTAAGAAGTGGTTTAAAACCACTTCCCAAACAAGGTTTCTAGGTAAATTATGAGGGGAATATGGTTGAGGGGAGGTTAGGGACGAGTTTTGGAGGTTAGGATGTGAGAATAAAATATAATTTAAGTGGTTTTAAGATGGTTAAGGTAATTTAAAGTGGTTAGGTGGTTTAGGATGTGTAAATGGTAATTTTATGAGAGTGTAAAATTGTTTTTTATGGATGTGTGGAAAGGGTGACTTAGGGTAATGATTTTGAGGTAGGTTTTAGATTAAATAATTTGTTTATAAGATGAAGTAGGTGAGTTGATGAAAAACTTGGTATCTATATTTTCCCCTTTTTGTTGAGTAGTTTGTAACTGCTAGACAAAAATGGTGTGAGATAAAGTTTTATTTTATGTTTAAATGGGTGATCCCCCTCAAACTGGGGGTGATTGATGCACTGTGTAATGCAAGGATTGTTGAGATGTTTGATTGAATTGATTGGATAGGTTTCGAAATGCATTGTTTTGCAATCAAGTTGAAGTTTCCATACAAGATGAGGTATCAAAACAAGATGAGAATACCACCATACAGAATCAATACATACATAAGGGAACCAAAGGGTTCATGTCCTATATACATATGATTCATAGGGATATATAAAACATATTGTGGAGATAAGTGATAGGGGAAGCAGAAAAGGGTTCATGTCCTACAGTCATATGGCTTACTAGTGATAAGGTCATAAAATGATTCTTGTGAAGGATGACATGGTTTTGGGGTCCTCAAATTGAGGCACATTGTTGAAGGATATAATAATGTGGTTGAAAATAATTTTCAGTATTGAAAAAAATGATGGCTTGTGCTAGAAAATGAAGGATCACTAGCAATTTAGGTGAATCATTGGTGATTAGGGTAAGTTGTCAATGATTAGGGAAAATTAATCATGAATCATCAGACAATTCACTGCGTGAAATATTTGGGGGCTATAAATAGTCAATTTTCTTAAGTAATATTTCATTTACAATTTGTGAGTTTAGAGATCTTTAATTGAGTGAATAAGGAGTGATAATTGAGTAATGGTTGTGGCCGGACCATCTGGATGATAGAGGAGGCCCACCCAGGCAAGAGGTATGTATGTCTTTTTGTCATTTTGTGTGTTTTGATTTATTTATTTTATTTTTTGTTTCCTTAATGTAGTACGAGGGCATGTTTTTGAAATCACTT
The DNA here is from genome assembly GCA_019776745.2 of Taxus chinensis. NCBI lineage: Eukaryota > Viridiplantae > Streptophyta > Pinopsida > Cupressales > Taxaceae > Taxus > Taxus chinensis. Next base: position 74,922,194 of record CM034150.1, read on the forward strand.
GGATCACCAATGATTTTGATGGATCATCGATGATTCAAATGGATTGCTAGTGATTAGGATGAATCGCTAGAATGATTATTAGCAATTTTTTAATAAAAAGTTGATAAAATATTAATGGAGATCTATTCTAATCCATGTTTTTGTGTTTTGGGGATGTAGGTGAAGGCTAAGTTGACTATCAAAGATAGGATTCCAGTGATTTTAGTGGAGGTGAGGGAGGATATGTTAGATGAGGATTGGGCACATGTAGATGAGGTGGGTTTTGTGGGGATACGTGACTATAGACACATCCATAGATATCGAGGGTTGTTATTAGCTTTGATGGAGAGGTGGGATCCTACCACTTGTAATTTTTTGTTACCAACGGGTGAGATGACCATCACCCTAGAGGATGTTCACAGGATCACTAGATTTCCCATATATAGAGAGGGCATATATTGTATTGATGATAGTGAGAGGGAGTATTGTATGAGGAGATTATATGGGGAGGATGTTGATGATGTGAGGTATACAATGGGTGGATTTTAATATCAGTCTTTTATACTCTAGAGAGAGAGAGGGTTGCATTTAGATGACTATGATGATGATGGGGATTACATGTTTTTCTCTTTTCCTGACTCTGGTGGTGGTCGGTTTCCTTAGATGATGACAGGGGTAGTAGAAGAGATGATGGAGCATTAGAAAATATTTCCATGGGCCCCTACTTTTCTAGCATATACTTACACAGAGCTATGGACCTGGAGGATCCATAGGAGGTTTGGGATTCATTATTGTCATTTTATTATAAGTGTTGGGCCTTTGAGCATATTATTGTGGCTCATCCTCATGGTTTACCATGGGAGATGTAGATATGGTAGGGATATCATATGGTTTCGTGTGATGGCATGTGGATGTATGGTAGTCTGTAGGGGTACAAAGTGAGGACCACTATAGAAAGATCCTTTTAGGGTTACAAGTAGGGGATGTGTTATGGAGGCCCTACATTAGATTTCTAGTATGGGAAGGACATGAGAGTGGAGCTTGAATACCACTCAACATGAGTTATGGGTTTAGGGACAAAGGGGAGGAGAGTGGAGCTCATTAGATTCAGTCATGTTAGGTGATAGTTCGGTTTGATACAGGATGTGCATGATGCTTTGGTTTTGTATAGATGATATGAGGGGGATATGGATACACCCAAGGTCAGTGGTAGGTTGCCACATTATGATATGCATGATGAGGAGGGATCCATGGGTATTGATGAATATGGAGATGTGGTTCCTATATATGATGTTAGTGTGACTATGGCCCATATAGGGCATGGTGGAATACTAGTGCATATACCACATGGGATAGAGCTCATTTGTCCAATTGAGGGGATAGGAGGGTGTGGGCCCTGAGTGGAGGGGGCACACCAAGATGGTGATTGATGACAAAGGATGGTGATGGTGATAGAGGAGGGTGAGATGGATGGATAGATATCCTTATGTACCTATAGAGGATACGATTACATCAGATATAGGTACATCGGTGTCAGGTTCCTAGTTGGTAAGAAGGTTGAAGTAGAGGTAGAGTACCAGTAACAGAGTGGCCATTAGAGAGAGATAGCTTGAGGATGGAGGTCGGGATAGTTTAGTAGTAGAGAGGGGACCAGATGGAGGGCTACGAGGTGAGTGAGACATCCCTAGTCAACAGATGTCTAGTTATGGATACATAGATATGTTACAATGTATATTTGAATCATGATAGATACCATATAGTAACACACATGAGAGACCCTTGAAAATAACTCTTGACATTACGGGGACATCGGTGTCAGGTGTTGATGTGATGTGTTGGCATCTCGGGCTCATAAGGATAAAAATCAGTAGTTAGATGGTTGACCACCTAGCATGGTTATAAATATAGCTTACTACATTTTTAGTTATTACAAGATGAGTTGGATATATTATTATGAGGAATACATAGTGATGTGGAAACTTTCCTACCATTTCCCACTTCATTACATGGAGCATCTAGCTTAGTGAGGAGCTTTGTAATGTTTTGAAGGTTCATAATATTAGTGTAGCGAGTGTGGGTCAGCCACCTTGGGTCCAGATGGAGGGGGACCAAATAGAGGGACATATGGGGGAGATAGTGGTGCACAAGGTATATAAGGGTGTTGGTGGTTAGACTACTCAGGGGAGCATTGTTCATGGTAATGAGTTCTTTGCAGGTGTCTAGTTTACTGGATAGATATGATGTATTATATTTGGATGCATAAAACTCTTTTATGAAGCCTATATTTGATGTATAGATTTTGATATATGGATTTTTCTAAGACTCCAAATGATGTACAAATATATTTTGACATGATTATATATATGATGATGGTTTTGATTATGGATTTATGTGTTGATTATTGTGTCTATATGATGTGATTCATTGTATGATTATGTTTAATTATTGATGATTATTTAGATAGGTATTGATATTATGTGGAGATTGGATGTATGGATATTGATTTTTTATGAGTGATGGTGTTTATATGTGATGCGTTAGGAACATTGTGACTTAAATGTGATCAAATGTGTATCAAAATGTGTTCTCTAAATTTTGGATAAGAATAAAAATGGAATGAATACTTTTACACTAGATTTGATGCATACCCAATGGGAATGAATATGGTGAAGGCCCTTTCACTTTTCAAAGCCTTTATAACAAAAGTTAACACACAACTAACAGTGGGGTAGTCACATGTAGGATCTTAGATAAAGATGCGAATAAAATGTATACCTTGTTAGGACATAGGAAGGGTTAACACATGTAGGTTGTGGGAGAGTATGTTCTCCTATCAATGGTTTCATAGAGAGATGCCCTAAAAAAGCTGTAATATGTGTTTTATTTTTGACACAAACTAATTGATGTGGGAAATTTTATTATCATGGGAAATTTGGTCGATGTGGGAAGATTTCCTAGGATGCTTTTTATATTTGAATTTTGTGAAGGAAGATCGATGTGAGATAATTCATTTTTACATAGGTAGTCATCCTTAAAGGGATTGTTCTACAATTTTGATTTTTTAACTTTTGATTTTTGGATATCCTTCATTTAAGGGATCAGGTCTATGATTTTAATAGGTAGATGTCCTTCGAGGGATCAATCTACTTTTCTTTTTGTATATGATTTTAATAATATTTTTGATACAAATTTTTATTTTTGATAGTTTTCCTTCAAGGGATCAGTCTATGTATTTTTATAAGATGCATCCATATATATTTTTGAATTTCTTTAAGCTGGGGGAAAACCGTAATATACCATTTCAAGGAGGGGAACATGATGTGTACATGAACTACACATGTGTGCCCCATGACATGTCTTCAGTTGATATACAAGGTGTATGGATATAATGATTATGAGGTTTTTGATATGGAGGAATTTTTCCATGTGAAATACCCGATGAAAAGACCCGTGATGCTCATCTTTAAGGTTTTGAGGATAGTGATGGAAAACCACATACTTTCAAATCATTACAATGATAAGATGACCGGTTGATGATGAAGAAAGATATTTGATGTGACCAATGTCATGATGGTCAAAAGGTTAATACTAGAAAGGCCACAAGTGTAAGGAATTTAGAGGTTCCTTTTCAGGTGTACCATCAAGGGAAGCTAAATGATACAAGCTCCCAAACCATACTTGTGAGTGATAATGTATGGAGCGATCTAGTTAGGGGAAAAATTTCCACGTTTACTCATTTTCAGAGTAGTGACATTTTGATTTTCTTTGAGAACAAGATCACCTACATTAAATTCTTGTGCTTTTACATGCTTGTTATGAACATTCTTGATGCACTCCTGATAGACATGATGATGTTCAAGAGTTGGTAAAAAATTTTCATCTATCAATTTTAATTGTGTCTAGTTGGTCTTTTTGATAGTCTTCATCAAGGATGAAATCTTTGAGAGATACACAGAATGATGGTATTTGAACTTCAAGGGGTAAGAATGCCTTAGAGTCATAGGACTAGGGAAGAATGTGTAGCACTTGTAGGGGTATAGATGTAGGGGAAAAAGATGTAGCACTTGTAGACAGAACGGGATTTTGAGATGCCAAATCCTGCCTGCTTTGTCAATGGTTTTCATGAGGATTTTATTAAGTGTTTTGGTAGAAGCTTCGACTTTTATATTTTATTGAGGATAAAATGGTGACATGAAAATATTATTTTTATGTTGAACATTTCACAAATTTTCTTAATGTCCTTATTTTTGAATGATTTTCCATTTTCAGTGATGAGTTTGTGAGGGATGCTAAAGTTACATAAGATATGTTGATAAATGAAGTCGATGGTTTTATTTTATTTAGTAGAAGTTAAGGGAATGGATTCTACCCATTTAGTGAAGTATTCAGTGGTTATGATGATAGAATGATGTTGTTGTGATGAGTGAGGATTAATTATACCAATGAAATCTAATCCCCATTACGAGAAAGGTCACATGGGTATTGAGTAGGTTGTAAGGCTTGGCTAGGAATGTGAGTGAGATTTGAATGTTTTTGACATTTGACACATTTCTTAACATACGCACAACAACCTTGATTGACCATAGGCCAATAATAGCCTAGTCAGAGGACACACTTTGTGACATTGGTACCGTTGAAATTTCCACCACATATACCATCATGGACTTCCTGAATGAATTTAGTATATTCATGATATTTAAGGCATATTGATAAGAGTCATGTAAAATCCATGTTTATATAACACACCACCTATAATAATGTATTAGGTAGCAAGTTGAATAAAATATCATTTAGTGTTTCTAGATAGATCAGGAGGAATTCTATATTCCAAAAGATATTCAAATTTTTGAGTGTACTAAAGGTTAGTTGTCTTTTTTAATGATATTGGTAGAGGGGAGTTCATTTTTTTGAGATTTTTGATCAAGTTTGTGGATGAAAACGAAAATTTTAGAATTATCAGTTGAATCTTAAGTTGACAAAGGGATGAGGGATGCTAAAGAGGCCATGGTGTTCGTGAATTTGTTAGAAGATCATGGAACTATATTAATAGTGTAATGCTCAAAGGCTTCTAAGAGGAACATAATAATTGATTTATATTTTTGTAGAATTTCATTTTTACATTGATAAATTCCTTTGATTTGATTGATAAAAAGTTGTGAGTCTCCATAGATGTCTAAGATTTGCACGCCAGCATGACGGAGGTTTGAAGACCCATGACTAAATCTTCATATTCAACCATGTTGTTAGTGTATTTGAAATTAAGTTTAAATAATAGAAGGATGAGAGTCCCCCAAAGAGGTATAATGATGATGTCATCCCCTCCCCCTTGTTGGAATTTAGATCCATCAAAGAAGAGATTCATTTTGATAGGAGTGAATTCTTGATTGGTGATAGTGTTGATAGATTCATCAAGAAATTATTTGTGAGGTGGTTGATTTCCTTGAAGAGGAACTTCGATGAGATGATTGGTGATGGTCTTGTCCTTTTTTATATTTCTATGTGATGAATTCAAGATCAAACTCAGTCATGATCATTAGCCACCAAGTGATGTAGTCACTATGATATGGTTTATAGTGCATGGTATTAAGCCGGTTAAACCTATTGTAACAACGTAAGTCCTTTGGTTGAGTAGATAACGGCATAGTTTCAAAGTTGTGAAGTATAAGGCACAACAAAACTTTTTAGATTTGATGTAACAGAGTTTCATATTTGTGGACAGTGTGACTTATATAATAAATTACTTGTTCATGACCCTACTCATCTTGATGAGTGAGCATGACACCTAAGGTATGATCTGAGTAGTGGATATGTAAAGGTAGAATGAATCCCCCTAACGTGGAGCTGTGAGCATGCGCGGTGATAAAAGTTACTATTTGAGGTAGCTGGAGGCTTTTTGACAATGGTGATTCTATCAAAAGTATACATATTTTCAAAGAATATGATGAAAGAGCTAGAAGTGATTTAAAATTTGTGATATAAAGCAATGGATAGACTAAAGCTTACCCTAAACGAAGTGAATTTATTTTAGATTTGATGAAGGAGGTATTTTGGATGATAGCTTTGATATTACTGAGGTCTACTTCAATGCCCCATTGGATGGATGTAATGAACCCTAGAATTTTACTGATGAACACACCGAAGACACATTTGATAGGGTTGAGAAGAAGGAAATATTAAATTATATCAGTGAAGATAGCGTCAAGGATGGTGAAATGATCCCTACATTATCTTGATTTCCCTAAAAGAGCATCAACACAGTATTCTATGGTTTTGTGGATAAGGTCATGGAAGATGTATTTCATAGCATGTTGATAAGTGGCCCCACATTTTTAAGTCCAAAGGACACAACATGGTAATATAAAGTTCCCACAAGGAGTAATGAAGGATGTCTTGTGTTGATTTTCGGTAGTAGATGAGGATTTGATTATAACTAAAGAAACCATCCATTAAGAGAGAACATCTCATGGCTCGATTGTTACAAAGAAAAGTTGGTTGATGTTTGAAAGAGGGAAGCCATCTTTAGGATAAATCAAGATTGAGATCTCAAAATTTGGTAGAGATGCATGTAACTTTCCTGAAGATTTAGTTACAAGAATGATATTAAAGAGCCATTGTGGATAGTCAATGAGGTATGATAAAATTGGTAGAGAGAAAGCAATGTAACTCTTCTTTGATGAGAAGATCTATGTGAGGGATGCATCCTACGTAGAATCTTCTGTTTATGGGTTTGGAGTTAATATAAGTGACAATATTTTGGATGACTGATGTTGGGATCAATGCATATCATATCACTATATGACCAAGTTTAAGCTTGACTATATTTAGACAGAAAGGCGGTGAAGTCATTTAACTCACGTGGGTCTAACGATTAACTGAATTTAACTATGTGAGGTTATTGAGGAGTCCCTTTATTAATTTCAGTATTGGTTTCATTAAGGAGTGTTCAAGTGTTATGTGGTAAGTATTTCTAAAGGAAATGGAATTCTTCCCCCATATAAGAGAGGATAGCTTGGTCATGTATTGACAGTGACAGGATGTTAATGGTGGGTGAATCTTCTTCTATCATTTCATGCTAGATGAGAGGAAGTGTTTTAGTTTCATGATTTTTCTGATAAGTCAATGGTCCTAATATAATAGTATTGACTAAAAAAGGTTAGGTGGGATAGAGATGGTGTTATCTGTGTCCATAGGGTCATCTTACATGGATGAAGAAGATGGATCTGACTCCATGATGGATTTTTATACAGCATGTGTTGAATATTTAGAAAGGGGTCTCTCATAACCCAACCCATACTTCTCATGTTGGTTGGAGGGAATGTTGGATTATTAGATCATGGATTCCCTACTCACAACGTCCAAAGATGAAGCATTTCTAGGCATAATAATGAAGATACATTTACACAAAGACTTGATTATATAATAATTTAGAGTGTGATATGAATGGACATAGTGTGATGTTGATAAGTAGGCTGCATAGAAGGGTGAGTCAATCCCTTCTATAGATAATATTTTCTTTAGATGAGGTGGACCATAGGAGAAGACATCTTCGATGTTGGGTTTGTACATGGGTTGTTTATCTAGTCTGCCATATGTCTAAGGTGGGGGAAGTGAATTGAGTGTGAGGAGATGATATTCCCCTAGCATGAAAGGTGTTTCATAATTTTGTCAAAGGAATAATCATCTGGTAGTTTGGATGACAAGACAAATGAAATGGTGGAGGATTTATTAGATGATATTGAGTCTGATTTATGAACAAGTACATCATTAGGAAAGTAATTCATGTTTTAAGATTTAAAAGGATTAGTGATCTCTAGAAACAATAAAGGTTTTACCTTTAAGTTCGTACTTCATACATAAATGGATTATTGATGGGATATAATGCATAGTGTGTATCTAGGGTCTACCTAAAAATATGTTATATTCGATCTCTCCTTGTATAAGAGAGAAGAGTTTAGAGGTAGGATGACTATCTCCAATGTAGGAGAGATGATTTGTTGGAGGTACGAATAATAGTTAGTGTTTGGGCGATAATTATATTAGGTAGACAAAGTTGATTAAAGGTGTATGATGATAGTATATTGATACTAGCACCATTATCGATCATGAATCTTTTCATGAGGACATCATTTATTTGGGAGGTGATGAAGAGAGGGAGATCATGATCTTCTAGCTGTAATGATGTTATTTCTGAATTGTCAAAGGCTATAGACATGGATATTTGAAGCGTGTTGACTATATTTGTAAAGTTTTGTAGATCATCTAAAGGAAATGATATGGATTTGAGAGATTCAATCATGCCTTGTTGATGTGAAGGTGAGGTTTTAATAGCTCGTAAAGGGACATTTTATTGGAGTGGTAAAGTTATTTGATGAAGAAATTTTGAATTGCAGTGGTACATTATGTATGGGGAGAGACGAGAATGGAAACATTGCCCTTTGTAAGAGGCGTTAGCTTAGGTGATTCAGGAGCGAGACGAATGGAAACTTTAGACTTGTTTTGATCAAGGGTGTTGGGTTCATAGGTACATTCTCTCATGGTGATATATACTACATCGATTTTATGAGGAGGAACCTTTTTAGAAAACTCCTCATTTTTACTGAGCATAGGTGTAGATGAGGATTTAGATGTAATGGTTGTGAAAGTTTTATGAGTTTTTTTTTTGTAGATCTAAGGGAAGAAGGCCCTTATTTGCAAGGTTTTTTATGGAATCGTGGAGGGATTTACAATCTTTTGTATGATGTCTTAGTGTGTGATGATAATAACAAAAGGCCTTAAAGTTATACCAAGAAGGCTTCCACCCTCTACATCTAGATGGCTTATAAGGGGGTAGAGATACAATGGATTGTTAAGGAGCCTTTCAAAGGTTTATTTATAATAACCTTCTGAGGTAGATGTCGAGGGAAGTGAAAATTATTTTATTTGTAAATGTATTGAAGATGTCACTTTGGATGTGCATTGAGGAATGGTATTTAATTGTGTAATAGTGATTGGTAACTTATATGAGGGATGGGGCCCTAGAATGGAGGGAAAGGGTTTTAATTTTTGTGTCGAAGGTGTAATAGTGTGATGTGTTATGACTCTAGGATTTTTAGATAAAGGGGCATGTGGTTGTATGAAAGGATATCAGGATGCACGTAAATTATATAAGGTGACATAGTTTTCATATGAGCTTTTCATAATTTATATAATGGTTTTCTTTTGCAAGGTTTGTGAAGGACCAATGGATTAATTTTTCATAGATGAGGTAGATGTGGATGGAGATTTTATTATTTCTACAAATAGGACTAGTGGATGTGCCTTCTTTTGTGGATACTTGATTTTTTATTTCCGTAGTAGAGCTACTGGTAGATGGTTGAGATATGGATTATGTGACTGTGTTAATGGTCTTGGATGGTATTAGAATGCAGTTGAATGGTAGATGGGGATTGATTAGGGAATAGTTGTTTGAACACATCTACGTTTTGATTCTGAGGTGCATTCATATTATCTAATTGTGGCACACCTTTATCGATAAGATCTTGAAGAGTGTTTCTAAATGAACGACACCTTTTGATTTTGTGGAATTTGACCCTATATTATTTACAATAGTAATTTTCTCTATACCAAGAAGGTTTTGAAACATACATGTCGATGTGGAGGATAGGATGAAGAATGATAATTGTTGATCAATCATACCCTAACACTTAATAAAGAAAATATAGAAGGTTATCGCAAGAGAGCAGAGCACATTCAAAGGCGTGAGAATTATCGGAAAGGCTCACAGCACGAAGAGCAGAAACAAGTTCGGGACTTAGTCATTTTCACGTCAAGGATCTATTTTTAGAGATAGCATGCAGAGCACTCAAACCAATTGGAGAATTGTGTGTCATGCATTAGATATTTTTGGAGGATCAGCTACAAAGTGCTTTGCATTGACACGGGCTGGAAATAGATCTAGTATTGTCAATCAACTAATAGTAGTCTATTGTTAGTGCACTTACATGTGTGGCTATTTTACTAATGGCGTGTGGCTAGTAATAGCATGCAACCTATTTTGGGATTGGATAAGTGGTGAAGGGAAAGTCCCCACCCTTATAAGTATGTAGTAAACTATGTAGTAGATAGAGAGAGATAGAGATAGGTGTGCATACATAGGGAGATTATGTTGCTAAATTTGTTACACACATACTACTGTTATTGTAATGAAGCTTCAGTATACTTACTACATTTAATATAATGGAGGAAATTGGTTGAATCTAAGTGTTAGTTCTATGTGTATATGAATCTAGTATGTTCTTGATCTCATCATGGTTAATACTTAATTTTGTTATCCCTTAGGTATAGATCTATCATGCTCTGTAGAATGATGTAATAGTAATGGAATTGCATGTGGTATGTCTTCATCATGCTAACATCCTACAACAATAACCCTAAAGAGGGACCTAGTACCTTTGCATGCTTTGAGTGAGCTCTCAATCTAGGCTAAGTGATGTGTTAGTACGTCTAGGGTCTTATTGGGCTTGTATTACTGAATTATAGGTTGCATCATTGGTTTCGTTTCAGGGACCTCTTTTTCAGTTGTTTTCATGATGGTTCACAATGAAGACATATTGGTTTACCTTAGCAAGTGTTGAAGAATGGATACATGATCTGGAAGAAGAATACACATGATGGTTTAGCACTAGATCTGAGTTTAACACACGACGTGTGGGTGGAATAGAATCTATATGATAGTTTATATGAGATATTTTTCACTATCTTTCCAGTAGAATTATACGAGTGGCTGATTTCTTATGCATCTAAGTGGAATTGGAGGTATCGCGCACTTTTCTGGACACAGGAAGAATTCCAAGCTCCTTTATGATGTTGATCTGATTTGGACTCGAGTTGTGGATACAGTGGTTTAGTGGTGTCTTGAACAGTTATATCTTGGAGTACTAATTTTCCACTTATTCATGTCCAGAGGTAGCTGAATTCTAGTTCTTATGATATCCAAGGGGATATTACCTGTAAGGCATTCCACTGGTGATCAAGATCCTGATGGTAACTTTGAACCTGGATATTAAACCGATGGCTAACTAAACCTCACCACACGCAAGGGCAAGGGTAGGTTTGGTGAAATATGGAAGAACTAGTGGTAGAAAGGCAAAGAGAGGAAAGGAAACTTAAGTATAATGAGGTGCATGAGAGGGAGATAGAGAAGCAGTGTAACATTGCAGAAAGTATGGCGTTGAGGAGAGAGATGACTCATGAAGGATTTGAAGCTCATGTAGAAGACCTAGATCTAGAGCATCAGGAACTCCCCCATCTTGGAAAGAATTACATGGATCCTTCCTTGGCTTCACGTAGAAGTTGTGCCAGCAGAGACTACCTAGGTTGTGGGCATGCATCTGAATCCACTTGGTAACCTTGCCCTTGCATTTGGTTTTCAAGCATCTAGTACAACAAGCAGTCAACAAGCTAGTTCAAGCAGTGGGAGAGTAGGAGCGAGTCTTATAAGAAGCACAGTGATGGCAACACAAATGGATTCATTGTTATATGGGAGTACCTTTTCGGGTGTATCATCAACATAGAATACAAGTGTGTTGATTTTTGGACTAACTTTTGGGAGTAGTAACACTTTGCAGACTATCGAGGTACAGTTCAGTTCTACTTTTGGGGCATAGGTAAGTACATATTCTTGGTCCGAACCCAGCTATAGGTTTGGGATTAGGAGGCATAGGTAACTCTTTTTCAGGTGGATCTAGAGGTTCTAGAGGCAGGGGAAACACAAGAGGTTCTGGATTAGGTGGGCAAGGTCTGCACCAATCCCAGAATATTTACATGGAAATGTCTCTTTTTCTTCCAAAGTATAGGGGCATAAAATATATTGCTGAACATGTGCATGTGTGAAATATTGTGGTGTGCAAAAGGAATCATGGCTTTTGAGCGTAGGGAAATCCAATTTGCTACTACGTTACAATGGGCGCACACACAGCTGGTACAGAAATTTTTGACCCTAATCAGACTTGCGTAGATTATATAGCTTTAAAGGATGCATTCCTTAAAGAGTTTCATATCCCTGAGTTTAAGCAGAAGAGTATAAGTGCGCTCAAGGATATTAAGCAAGGAACTACTGAAAGTGTTAGAGAGTATGATGCATGGTTTAAAACATTGTTATCAAAGCTTTCTTATGACATACACAACAAGACAACATGCACAATGGTTTGTTGGGGGCTTGATTACCCCTTTTAGGAGGGCATTATCACATAAGACATACACTGATCCATGTGAAGCACTTGAAGCAACCTTGCATGCTATTGAGGTAGTTGGAAGCATAGATACTAGGGTGAGCCCGTTTTTAGAAGCAAAAATCATAGCTATGGCAAAATAGTTAGAGAAAATATCAGCAAATTCAACACATGACACACGCAAAGGGATTTAGTGCATAGATTGTGAAGTAGAAGGTCACACAAAGGATAGTTTTCCTCACAGAACAATGTGATCATTGTTGATGGATTGTGAAATATGCCACCTAAACCATGATGCTAGCTGCTTCCCATTATTATAATGCATGATAAGGAAGAATGTTTCAAGCAACTATAAAATCTGTAGGTCCATGACTCATGACACAAAGGACTGTCGACTGATTGGATAGATCTATGATGCTATAGATATTGGTGTACAATAGATAAGAGTTTCAGATAACTCTAAGGGAAAGAATGAGAAACAGGACCGAGATCACAATCAGATACGCTATGATTAGAATGAAGGGTGTTTTGAAGGTGATCGTGGCTGAGGTCAAGGATACCATGGTGGATTTAGAGGATGAGGCCGTGGTGGTGGAAGAAGTGAGTTCCCTCATGGAACATGTTATACATATAGATCTCCTACCACTATAGGAATCGAATGTCCCTCATAATATTACATGTTCTTTCTATGGAAAGAACCATAGCTATGAGGAGTTCCCAGACTTATATGAGCATCTGAGTAAGCAACATAAACAAGAAAACAAAGGTGCAGGGATGGTTAGGATACAACGCATTGTTGAAAATCAATGGATGCCTAAGTTGGAGGTAGAATCCGAGGCAGTACAAGTGAATATCACGACCCACGCTGAGGCGGAACACATGCAGGGAAGCATTGTAGCAGAAACCTACCATCACTAAGGAAGAATTTATTCTTGCACGGTACCCAAATTCTTCCTATCAGAAGGAGGTTTATCAGGAAACCATGGAAGTTCTAAGGAATCTTCAGGGTGAGATACAATACTTAAAAGAGAAATCACGGAAGATGGAGTAAAAGAAAGCATCAGAGATGGTCCAAACTGATATAGATGACTTGAGGGAAGTGTGTAAAATGTTGCACCAGGAAAACATCATTCCATTGTTAGGGAGTTGGTTAAAAGGAAACACTCCGTGCTGCAAGTACTGAGACTGGATGATAGATTCCTGCATGCAAATCTTCCTCCTCATAGCCTAGATTAGGACAAGGAAATCACTCTGAATGTTGTTGTGGATGGGTGGCTATTGAGTAATATACTGATTGATATAGATGTGGAAGTCAATGTTCTTACCTTAGATGCATGGGTACAAATGGGAAGACCCCCATTGCATCCATCCTCTAATGTATTATTCATGGCTAATCGGACTAAGGCCACTCCCATCAAAGTTTTGAAAGATGCATCCATTACCATACAAGGAGCCAAGTTCACTAGAGACTTTGAAGTTTTAGCACTGGAAGAGTCAGATAGCTTCCCAGCTCTATTGGGGTGTCCTTGGTGATATGTAAATAATGTTGATCTTCGGTTCAACAAGGGCTATATCAGTTTTGAAAACAAAGAGGAAAGAGTTATTATCCCTTTAACAGATGGAAAATATGTGCCCTATGTTGAGCCCTTAAGTGAAGAAGATCTAAATAGGATTTATGTATGTGCCATTTGAGATCCAGAGATAATTGAACCAACCAAAGAAGGACTAATTCAGTGGGAGGATGCATAGTCTATTAGCGATACTAAAAGTGTTGTTCGTGATAATTGGGCTCACAATGCTTATGAGTTGGTAGGGGTGAAGTAAAGATCATAATTCCTTGAGGCAAAAAACCACGTTATGTCAAGAGGATAGGTAACAACTTGGTACCTTGTTACATAGGAGAAGGGGATCCCATGGTATTCCTGCGTGCCATGGAAGAATAGTGGATAGACCCACTGGAAAGAAGAAATATGCTATCATATACACTACGTGGGATAGTAGCATGCTAGTGGGTGGCCCACAGGGATAATCTTATCGGATGGAATGAAATTAGGATTGCTCTTACTACTAGGTTCTTCAAGAGAAATGCACCTACTCAAATAAGTATTTATCACGGTAATCAACTTGTTCAACACCATGTTCATAAGTGTGAGAGACTCTGGGACAGAAGGGTAGGAAGCTTTACCACCTTTTCTATGGGTGCACAGGTTTTATTCCACTTTACAAGGTTGCATGCATGTGCTTGGTATGTATATGCAGAAATCCATAGAGAAACTGGAAATTGGTAGAATTTAATTACATGAATGGCCCAGACATTTGAATTCTTCTCTACAAAGCCTCTGGTGGAAGAAGCATTGAAAGTTATCAAGTGATTAACTATGGGGGATAGTGCCAAGGCTGAAGAACTCCTTCAAGAGTTATTAGATAAAGAAGACTCAGGAGCGCGTCTTGATGAAGAACCAGAGGCCGATGCAACATTACTTCAATGCACTTTCCTTGAGAAAGAGAAAGGAAAAATGGTCTACTTAGTGGATGATGAAGAAGTAGATAATCTGGATGTAAACCATTCAATAGGGAGGCGTGAGGTATTGGACAGTGCGGATAAGACCACGCATGCACCTATCATGAACCTATGAAGAAAAAGTGGGTGAATATTGGAATAGATACTGAGCCTAAGGAATCCATAATTGGAGACTATTGGTCAGACTCTGAAGTGGCAAAAATTATAGAGTTACTAAGGGATTACCAGGATTTATTTCCTAGGGGGTACCATGAACTTAAAGGTGTGCATAAATTGTTAGGGGAGATGAAGATAAAACTTAAAGAGGGTGCGTGCCCAGTTAGAAAGAGACCCTACAGGATGAACCCAATTTGTGTGAAAAGGTCAAAGAAGAGATTGATAAAATGTTGAAGTCTGGGATTATCAAGCCCCTTGATGAGTCAAAATGGGTTAGTCCAATGGTGATCAGTATCAAGAAGGATGGATGGATTAGAATATGCATGGACTACAGGGAGATGAATGTTGCATGTGTAACTGATCCATTTCCTATTCCATTCACTGAGGAAATACTAGAAGGAGTTGTAGGGTGTGAAATGTATTCATTTACATATGGGTTCTCTGGGTATCATCAGGTTCAGATTACCCAGGAGGATTAGGAAAAGACTATGTTTACTACAGAATGGGGTAGCTTCACCTATACTATAATGCCTTTTTGTCTAAAAAATGTACCTGCTGTATTTTTGCGCATAGTTGTCCAAGCATTCAAGGAATTTATTCACAACTTCTTATAGGTATATTTAGACAATTGGATGGTGTATGGATTAGTTAAGGATCACTGTGACAATCTGTGCTTAATGTTTGAATGGTGTAGAAATTTGAGTATCTCTTTGAACATCAAGAAGTGCATATTTTCTACACCATTTGGGATACTTTTAGGACACATAATCTGCAAGGAGGGTTTGTTGGTTGATCTAGAAAAGGTTGCAGTCATTATAGGCCTAAGGGAGCCTACCAGTCAAAGTGAGGTGCACAGCATATTTTTGGGTCATACAGGATATTACAGATGGTTTATCAAAGGATATGCCAAAGTTTCCACACCATTAGAAGAGTTACTGAAAGGGAAAGGTGCGTTCTACTGTAGGGAGAACAGTAGCAGCATACATTCGAGACATTGAAGGAGAAACTTAGTACCGCACCTATTCTACGTTTTCCTTCATGTGACCAACCATTTCATGTACATGTTGACACCTCTGGCATGGCCATTGGTGCAGTGTTGGCTCAACCTGGAGAAGGTATTGTAGATCATCCTATATGTTTTGCTAGTAGAAAGTTGACTCCTCTAGAATAGAATTACACAACTACAAAGTGTGAAGCTTTTTCAATGATATATGCACTACATAAATTCCACTAGTACCTACTAGCTACACCATTCATCTTTTATATAGATCACATGGCATTGAAGTATTTGGTAAATAAACCTGTTTTATAAGGGTGCATATGTCGATGGGTTCTCTTATTTCAAGAATTTGATTTCATAGTTGTGGTAAAACTAGGGAAAAGTAATTATGGACTAGACCATCTATTAAGAATACAGTCAGGAGAAGAAGCATATGAAATTGAGGATACCATGTCAGATGAACAGTTATACATGTTACAATGCAGCGCCATTAGAACTAAGAGGACATTGTTGTCTTTCTACGAATAGGGATGGCACCAAAAGGAATGAAATCCTTGGAGGAGAAACAACTTACTATACGTGCCGCACCTTATATATCAATCAGTGGTGACTTATAAAAATTGGTATGAGATGAGGTATTGCACCGTTGTGTATTGGAACATGAGCACACTGATATTATGGAAGAGGCTCGTGGTGGTATTGCAGGTGGCCACTATGTCAGGTGATGTCACTGCACACAAGATTCTACTCGCTAGATTATGGTGGGAGACCCTATATAAAGATTGTAAGGAATTTTTTAAGGCATGTGATCATTATCAACATCTTGGAAAACTATGTCAATGAGATGAAATGCCTCTGAGACTTATTACTATCTCTAAACCATTTGAGAAATGGACTATAGATTTTTTGGGTCCTATTTCACCAGCTGCATGTAGAACTAGATCGCACTACATCATAACTTGCACAGACTATCTAACAAGGTGAGAAGAAGTAGCACCTACAAAGGACTGTACAGTGGCTACAACGACCTAATTTCTATGGGAAAATATTATTACAAGGTATGGATGTCCTTTAAGTTTGACTAGTGATAGGGGCACACATTTTCTTAATGAGACAATCATAATTTTACTAGATGAGTTCATGATTGCACACCATAAGACTACACCCTATCATCCTCAGGAAAATGGAACTGCTGAGGTTTTCAACAAAATTTTGAGCTAGACATTGAAAATATTTATGATGTTGGAAGAAAGGATTGGGATGATAAATTATCTGTAGTACTTTGGGCATATCAAACAACATATAAAAGGTTGAACAAAGCCACACCATTTCAGTTAGTGTTTGGCATAGAAGCAGTTCTTCCTATGGAATTTATGTTACCTTCTTTGCATATTTCGTGCACTGGAGGTCTAGCTGATGAGCAAGCTTTAGAAGAAATGGATTGAAAAGATAATTAAGTTGGATGAGTGACGAGCCATAGCACATTGGAGTCAAAATAAATAAAAATCTAGGCATAAAACATGGCATGATTGAAAGATAAGGGACAAGAACTTTGAGATTGGAAAAATGGTGCTTCTTTATGACTCTAAGTTCTTATGCCATCCAGGAAAACTTAAGGTACATTGGTTGGGGCCGTATGTTATCACTTACATCCTTGAAATAGGCACTTTTCTAGTTAGAAGCACTTGATGGAACATGGCTACCCGGTTACTTCAACGGGAGTAGGCTAAAGCCCTACTATAAATAAGTCTTCTTGGTGTTTGTAATAAGGCAGTATTGCCATTTAGATTAGGTTTTCAATTCTGCATTCCCTTATTATGTTTCCTTCTTTGTTGATATGCTTTGTCAATTTAGTTGGGGTGTTGTGGAATAAGCACGTTTATGCGCCAGAAGCTAATTACTATTTGAAGAATTTTTATGCACAGAGGACTACACATACTTTTAGTGTGGGGTGGAATGTTGGTATCCATGTAAAATACTGTTGGAATTAAACAATGAAAGGAATACCCTGCTACAGTTGCTATTCAAATCAAAAGATTGCTTCTAAAAAGTGACCAAAGATGGAGATGGATGAAGGGACAGTATAAACCGAGGTAAGCAAATGCCATAACAACTACTAGTGGAAGGTGCAGTGAAAAGGTACTCGAGCACAAGGAAGCATGCTGAAGAGAAGTCTGTGGTAAAAGGGTAGGAAGGCATGCTAGAAGTTTATAACTTGGGGCATGAAGATGTACCATAAGGAATTAATGAAATTGTTCAATAAATGAAAGGACATTGGGTAGGTGAAGGAGCAATAAATGCATCAAAAAATTGAAATTCTATATAAGGATGGGATGCGAGTTCATTCTTACCATTGTAATTAAGATAATTTGAAAAGAGCCAAGTGCAAAGAGCCAAGAAATTGTGTTAAGGTGTGAAGAGTGTGAAACTAGACATGGAGAAAGGAGGTTTGTGTGAAGGAGAAGCTTGTGTTCCCATAGGAGGAGGGTTTGAGGGAAGCAAGCATGTTACAACCAAGCTAGGGCATGTGATTTCCACTAAGGCATAGATATTTGAGCTAGGGTTTGAGTTGCACATTGTAGAATTCAAAAGACGAGTATTTTCAAAATAGGATTTCAGGGTAGGAATGACACCAAAGAAGGCAGTTGCAGTAGGATTTAAGGGAAAGAAGAAGGTGGAAGTGGAGGAATAAGAAATTACCCTGAGAGAAATTTTTTAGAGATGTAATATCCAGAGGGGGTTATAGTAGGCCAAGAGTGGGATTCCCACATTCAGAGAAGCAAGATAAGTGAGTATAACCATCATACCATAGAAAACAAGGAGGAGCTGGATGTACTCTTGAACACAAAGACAAATAAGCGCATGACATAGGACATGTCTAGTATATGACGACGTGGGGGAGAATTTACTGAAGAAGATTGGAGTATATCAGTTGTATGAGCTTCCCTACTTCTGGAAAATATGAGCCCTTATACCAATGGCTCATGAGCAGAGTACATAAAGACTTCTTCTACTTTGTAGGATGTAGAGTAAGGATTTCAGTTACACGTTGATCTCCACAGTGACAAGGTTGAAGGCTACAGGTGAAGACATCAAGGATGACTTAATAGACAAGGCCACAATTTTGGAGACTAGGAGGGAGCTAGGGTACACTAAGGGTCCTCACGGTATGGACATAGAAAATTTGAAAAAGTACCTAGTTATGCAGGAAGTCGCACACCTTGTGACAAAATTAAATGACCAAGAGAGGTGGTTACAAGTGAACACCATGTGGATGCACATTTCTAAAATGATGTCTAAAGGAGTGATCTATAAAATTTTAGGCTACATTGTAGAATTTATCATTGAAGAAGCATGTTCAGGAAGAAAGATCAGTTTTGGAGTTGTTTTATTTTCTCTGGTATTCCTGGAGATTGGGGTGCCAGATGGACCAAAGGAGAAGGTCTGGGAGTATCCTATGGAGAACAAGTCACCCAGAATGATTCAGCAAGTACTTGTGTGAAGGATTGATGAATTAACAAGTCAAGTAGAGGGCTGGAGAAGTGGTATGATAGGCTCCATGTGGTGTTCGAAGAAGAGTGGCGAATAGAAAAGGATTTACCATCAGTAGTGGGTAAGGAAGTTTAGTTTTCAGTATACCAACATTTTTGCATCATGTGATTTGTGATGAAGGATGGGGCTTGGAGCCCATGGTGTAAAATTTCATATGCCTTCACAATGAGGTATTTTTAGGCATCAGTTCACTGGTTCTCAGACACGCACCACCTAACATTCAATGCAGACAAGGTAGACTGTGACTACCACACACTGAGGAAGAAGTATGTATATCTAGGGAGTAATGCATATATTGAAAGGCTCATCTCAGATGTGTTAAACATAAAGACAGTAATTTTGGCTTGTTGGAGACATAGAAGCAGCACTTGTGTACCTCCAACTAAAGCCAAAGCTGGAAAAAAATAGGCATGTGGAAGATGAGTTCGCACTCACATGGTTGTCAATGGGTAAGCATACCGTGGAAAACATTCCAGTGCCTAAGCCCACATAGAGACAATTGAATTAGAGGATGAGGAGGATGAGCATGAGGATAGTGGTGGTTTGGAACATAGAGGTAGAAGACATCCTACAAATAAGGATGAAGCTTAGCGCACAACTACACCACCTTAACCACAAGAGGGGGATGATGAGGACTTGGATGCAGTCCAAGGAGAGTGCTAATTCAAGAGAGTGTTTAGCAGAATAAAGGATGCAAGATTCTACTCCACAAATGGTGCGTAGGTCACCCCAACTCTCACCACAAAAGGAGAAAACTGAGAAAAGGAGAAGGAATTAAAGTTAAATGAGGAAGCGGAAGATTCGAAGGAAAGCATGCCCCATTCTCCTACACATCTAGGAGAACGTAGAAGAAAAAAAAGATGAAGAAATGAAGGATGGAGAAGAGGAAGAAAAGGGAAAAAGATGAGACAACAACACATACTACTCAGGACATGGAAACGTAAGTCCCAAATCTTGAAGCTCAAGTTCCTAAGTAGCCTAGGTTAAAAAGAAAAAGTGGGGAGAACATTTCACCAGCCATGGGTTATGCTGAAGGATAGAGGTAAAATTTTCTGCACTCATTTCTAGAGCACATTGACACAAAATTAGTTGTATGGCTAGGAGTTAATGGATGAATATATTGTAACATTGCACACAAGGAAGAAATTATCATGGTGGATGCACAAGTACATGGATGAACTGGATTTTGACGTGTGTGAGGAGTAATGCGTGTCGAGGAGGTTGAAAAAGACACCTCAGGATAGACACATAATAGTAAAGCCTACTATTATGTTAGATGAACAGGTGAGAAATGCATTGGTAAAAGTATTGACAGAGGTGGCATGTCAGAATATGGATAAAGTTTCCACAATTAGGGTGCTAAGGGAAGAGATCAAAACTAAGTATGCAGGAGATAGCATGCCTTAACACAAGAAAGAGACTTGGTGCGGAAGAAGAACATTGTATTTATCAGCATTGTAGAAGAAATTGGTGATAATGCCATGAAGGCTAGGCCACACTTAGAGCCAAAGGTACCAAAGACGTTTCCTTCGGAAATACACTATGTAAGTACATTGGTGGACTTAGTTCTTGAAGATGAATGTCTGCACATGGTAGCAAAAAAGGATCCAACACAAGATGCAGAGTGAGACAAGGCTTCAGTGATGCAGAAGATTGCATCATATGAAGGACTGCTACAAGTGCTGCGGGAAGAACTAAAGAAGTTAGACCAATCCTTGAACATCTGTATAGCTCCAGAGGTTCTCATCAAAATAAAAAACCTCAAGGAAAACAGTGAGGTCTAGAAAGTGATGAAGGATGACACATTGGGCCATGTAGAGAGAATTAACAATGGTTAAATAAAAGCGCGAGGCCCTAGAAAGAGCCCAAGAACCACACAAGGATCAGGCTAGAGGAGATTGGGAAACTCATTACACAGAAGATGGATTTTATTGAGGGAAGGATGAATGCAATGTCCATCATTGTGTTGGTCTTGCAGAATGAGAAATGAGACATTACGTAGGATGGACTAGAGTCCATTGCTTTGGATATTCCATAAAAAGTAGAGGAAGCACTTGTTGAGTGACAGACCTTGGAGGCTGATATAAAGGAGGAATATTGGGAATTAATATCTTCAGGTTGTGGAAGAAGAGACTACAGGTTAAAAACATTATTTCATTCATCTAATTTTTTTCTATTCATATATTCATATTATTTGATTCGTTTTGGAGACAACCATTGTTGGGGTGGCAATAAAACTATTGTGGGGTAATGTTGATCAGTCAGACCCTAGCACTTAGTAAAGAAAATACAGAAGGTTCATGCGGGATAAAAAAGCTCATTCAAAGGTGCAAAAGTATCAGAAAGGATCACGCGCGAGGAATAGAAACAGGTTCGATGAATTAGCCATTTTCATGATAAGGATCTATTTTTGGAGATAGCGTGTAGAGCACTCAAACTGATTGGAGAATTACACATCACAGCATTAGCTATTTTTGGAGGATTAGCTACGAAGCACTTTACATGGATACAGACTGAAAATAGATCTACTAGTGTCAGTTAACTAACAAGTAGTCTATTGTTAGCGCACTTGCATGTGTGGCTATTTTTCTAATGGCACGTGTGGCTAATAATAGAATGTAACCTATTTTGGGATTAGATAAGTGGTGAAGGGCATGTCCCCACCCTTATAAGTATGTAGTAAACCATGTAGTAATGAGTTACATGCATACATGGAGATATAGTGAGATTATGCTGCTAAATTTGTTACACGCATGAGTGTATACTATTGTTATTGTAATGAAGCTTTTGTGTACTTACTACATTTAATATAATGGAGGATATTGGCTAAATCTAAGTGTTATTTCTATGTATATCTTAATGTTAGTATGTTATTGTTTTCATCATGGTTAATACTTAATTTTGTTCTCCTTTAGATATAGATTTGGCATGCTTTGTTGAATGATGTGTTAGTAATGGAACTGCATGTGTTAAGTCTTCATCTTGCTAACATCCTTGCAACAGTAACCCTACATAGGGACCTGGTACCTTTGTCACGCTTTGGGTGAGCTCTTAGCCTAGGCTAAGTGATGTACCATCACGTCTAGGGTCTTATTGGCCATGCGTTGTGTCCCCTCCACACTTCATCACTGCATAAAATATGAGTGTGAGGGAAATAATATGAATCTTCCCAGTGATACTCCTCCCTTCCAAACATGCAACATGACCTATCAACCTAATGATGTCCTCATTCTCAAGAATGACCCATCTCAGCCATCCACTAGCTCATCCATCCCTTCATTCAAGATTCCCAACGTTGATTCCCTAGATAAAGTAATGGAAAAAATTACATTGGGGGAGTATCATTTTCTCATTCTTAACAAACTCCCTACACCTCATCATCTCGATAAACCTAACATGGCTCTAATGTATCAACCCAACATCGGGGACATCGTTCCTTTTGGCCCATATCATGTTCAAACCTATCTCATCTATGCTAGTGTTGATTCCACTTCTTCTCACATTATTGATCATCTCCATACTTGACCATATACCATAGGTTATGGCTTCCTTGATAAACCCTCCTTCACCCACACCTATCTTCACAGCTATGCATGGGGCATTTGGTGTGATTACAAAACATGGAGTTGTCGTGATGTGTGGGACCTTGTGAATTAGACAACTCTCTAGAGAAGGACGGTTCCGGCTCCTAACCTACCTACCAATAACTACCCCTGTGCAGGAAAAACTACTCACTAATCCTAATCTAAAGCTTCCAAGGAGACAAGGAAAGAAGGAGTATGTGGAATAAAATCCTACACTAAAGCATTGATACACCAAGAAAGAAGTTTTAATCACTTACCCTGCCTGTAAAATAGTGAATAAAATGGATCTAGTTAGGGTGGTCCTGCACCACAAACTAAACCACACTCAACACACCTTCCCTAATGAGCACAACACATCGAATACTATAATAAATAACAAAATGCATAGACCTTACAAGTATAATGAGAGGGAAAATGAATGCAAGAAAGACATAATTTATTGCTCCAAATAGATCTACACATTACATTAATTTAGCAACAAGAGGCATGCAACCATTACATTGATTTAGAGGAAGGCTTGAAGCCTCAAGAAGAAATGGGGTGCATGGGAGAAGAAATATGATCAACAACCTTTGCTTGTTCAATCCCCTTACAGATTTATAGAAGACTTTTAAAGGAAAGGAGGGAGATAAATGAAAATCCAAAATTCCACAGAAATCCATAAAAATCCATTCTTTAATCTATAATGGGTGCTTGAAAATGACCTTACTTTTTACCAACCCCATTAATGACCTTCACCTTCTAGGAGCACTGTCTTTTGTTCCTAAATTTTTGAGGTCCAAAATGTCCAAAATCCTGAAAATGGTTTTCTCATATTGTAGATTCAAAAATCACCTTTCCAATAACTGCGGATTTGCAAACAATGGTTAAGTACATTAGAATATATTACATTTTTGCTCTAAATACTTCACTTGGATTCCATCTTCAACTGATCCTTTGAAACTAAAATTATCCATTGCCATTCAAATCTTCATTAAATCCACTTTCTAGAAAGTACGAGTTTTCCAAATTTGGATAAAATTTTCTTGAGATATGCATATTTGAAGTTAGGGCCTATTCAGGGTTTGCTAGCTTCATCGAGTTGTTTCTCCCACCCACCGAGCTGGTTTTATCCATGTCAATGAGCTCCTCATTCAATTCCAACTATGGCCTTTGCACATGCCACTTGATGTCAACTCACCACATCCACTTGTTCCACCTACCTACTGACACACCAATGGCTCGGTGGTACATGCGTTGACTCAACAACATTTGATTTGGTTTGGGCAGGATTCACATCGTTTCGAGGTTTCAAACCCCACGGCTTCAGAATTAGTTCACTCACCCTTTCAGAATTTATACCCCACGCTTCTTGAAAACAAAACCTAAACTCCACACTCCCTGAGACCTGAAGTTTCCTGACTCACCACGTCACCCCTTTGGGGCTTAGCTCACTAAGGAATGCACCCTATGACAAACCCAAAGGAAACCTCTGAAACACCACAATGAGTTGACCAAAAAACTCACACTGACACTGAAATTCTCCCAACTTTCTATGCCAACCAGCCCATTTAAGGTTTTCAAGCCTTTGTCATTTTGGGGTTTGTGGGATTTTTTTACGTTTTGTTCCATGGAGACTCTAAAACACCAAATCCTAAAAGTCTAAAGACTTTGGGCTCGGCTTCCACCTACTCTCAACTTTATTCTCTTGACCAACTCACTGAGTCAACTCTGCAATAACTGATCCCACTCCTTTATCCATTCAATGTCGAGTCGAATCGGTCCTTCATGAACCCTTCTCACCTGATTCACCTTGACTTGCCACCTAGCTCGTGAGCTGATCTCTCTTCCAACACTGAACTCACTATTTTTCTGAGTTCTTGATTTCATGACTCGGCATACATTTTGTTAGCTATCCTTTTGACGTGTTTATCCTCTTGCCATGGTCTCGGGCCTTCCGTTTTCCATTCAACTTGCCTGATCAAGTATTGTTTTCCTTGATCACTCCAAACCTTGGCTGACATAAATATTCATCTCATCTCTACACGTCGATCCTGTGGCTCGTTCACTACTTTGGATCACCTCGAACTCACCTAATGGCTCTGTCTAAGTCCCTTCTTCATCGAGTTTTCTGATTCGGTTGTGGGTCTATCGTTTGTGGCATCACCCCCATGATGCATCTCTTTGGCCGAGATCAGGGAGGTCAACCCTTCTATTTTTTTCCTGGGACCTCCACTAGTTCAACCTTGAGCTCGAGTGAGTTCCCATCCTGCCATGAGCCATGAACTTGGAATCAGGTGCCCTGATTTTCTGATGAAACCCATTCACTCCCACTGGCCCTCTCACTGATCCATGAGTATACTTGAGCTTGAAGAGCTTGCCATGTATCATCGGGCTTTGATCAACTGAGCCATTTGAGCTCCTCTACTAAACTCGCCTGAGTTGGTTTCATCTTACCACATCCAATTCATGACTCAGCTCTCCAAGCTACTCAGCGAGCTAAAATTTTTAGCTTGGTTGGCCCTTGAGGCCAACGTGGGATTTTTTATTTTCTGATTGAGGGAGAGGGGGAAGAGTATTTAGAACCCCAAAATTCTAAACCTTTTCCATCACGAGCCATTTTCACCATTTTTTGGTGCATGCGGTCGTTTTTGCACTGCAATGGGATTAGGAGCATGGTACGATCCTAAACGGCTAGGTTTAGCTCAAATGCTTCTTGAATGCCTAGAAATACTCCCCAAGTCCCTAGAGACCACCTATGACTTATTTGTAACCTGTGGGGCCCACTTGGGGGGTTACTTTGGGACCCTGTTTAACAATTTTTCCCATTGGGGGAAAAATTGTCAGCAATTTGGCGACTTGCGAGAACATCAGCCTGCTAGATGTTTTGTACCAGTATCCTAGGCATATCCATCGGATACAGAGTCACCCTATACCTACAAATTGATCCCTTACATGTTGCTTTTTTAAATCTGAAACCATTTACATCCGTTTCAACCCGAACCTGGACTTGTCTCACCACTTGCACTCTCAACCTTCATAAGAAAATCTTAAAAATAGGATTTTTGAGACTATAAAATTATCTTTACTTAAGATCTCCACCTATTCCTCTCTAAAAAATTGTTCTGTGAGACTGAGTGGATTCTCTCAAATCTTGATTTTGTCAAGTGTGAAGCACATGACTGATGATTTCTTGGCCTGTATTGTATGCTGTAGAGATTGAATGAGACAATTTTCAAAGTTTTACATCATGGAACTCTATTAAATTTGAATTCTATTTTTCTTCTCAAATTTCCACTTTGAGACATAATGTCGCTGAAGTTTGTTTCCCAATTTGGTGGAGGCACTAAAATTTCACTTGTGGACAGCCTCAAAGGACTCGAAGAATGGAAAATTATTAAAATTATTCAGTTACCTGATTTTAGTTTCTCTACATTTGTTTTCTTTCAAAATCTGCAACTGTTTCCCACAAGTATGAACTTCTTTTACATGCGGAAGGTCTACTGAAACACCATGTACTGTGTTGGAGAAAATGTAAACCAAAATATATATACAAAATATCAAATCATACATGCCCAAGTAGACATGTAGAGTGTGCCTAAGCACTTGTGATGTTGAAAACAAACTATAACTATCCTACACTAACCGGTAGAAAAGAAGCTCTCTAACAAACCCTGACATTGGTAATGCAAAGTAGCTTCCTGTTCTAATAATAGGAAGCCATGCGGATGATTTGACACTGATCATTTTTGTACAAATGAGTGAAAAATTGACATAGACCCAATTTTTCCAATTGAATTCTCAGGTTATCAAATGGACATAAAATGAACACCCCTTCGGAATGATCCACATGAGGCTCTTGGAGATGTTGTAACTGATGTAGCTGATCCTTAATACTATGAAATCCACCCTTGTGTTCAGAGATGAACATGAATGGTTGTGAAAAATTTGTTTCTAGTTCTAATGATGCTAGATATCTAATGGGACATGGCCTGAACCACCGAATGTACCTGTTGCTTTGAATTGGAATTTCATTAAGAAAATATTTAAGCATACTTTCCTGGAAAAGGTGATTTTCTGTGACTGGATCTTCTTTTTCTTGCACATCTATAGACAAATGATACGTCACCTTGGTGGATGGTATGAAATAATTGATTACCTCATTCTCTTTTCCCTCCATGGTAATGCAGGAATCCTCCTCGACATACAACTCCTCAAAGTCACTTGCGGCCTCCAATGGAACTATTGATGGACTGCTGAAACTGGTCGAGTGTAGCTGCTCACATGGGAGTTCCCTCTCTTCGACTAGTATGCTCTTTGGAAGATTAAATTCCTCCAATATTGGGTTAAGAGGACTCTTATGAAGGATAGGCTGATCTTGCATGTGCTCCTATTCAACAATGGGATATTTTTCTTGGAAGGAGGATGATGGAGGAGAAAATGATGTGATCTCCATAGTCTCCTCTTCATTGAAACAATCCTCCAAGTATGATGGATAATTTGTCTCCTTGTTTTCATATTGTTCTAACTCAACCTCCTCCATAATGGGAGCATGCTCCTCCTTTTTTAGATTTGGTGCTATACCTTCCTCCCCTCTTGATGATTTTGTAACTTGTGTTTCATCAACATTTTGTGAAAACAAAGTGCCCTCATGAATCTAAACACTCTGAATTTTGATCATCCTCAACTTGTTCTTTATCGTCAACTAATGCAACCAAAACAACCTTCACCACCCGCTCCTTCTTTACTCTGACCTCCTTCAAAGGCTTAACTAGTAGAGGGATATTTTCTAGTATGAGTTTAGCAACCAAATTTTTCAAAAATTGAGGCATTTCTTCCATGTTAGGATCCTTTTTTTGTTTTTCCTTTTCACTGGTTCTTTTAGTTTCATCCCCACATGGATTTGGGGAAGTGAGAAGAGTATTGGGTTAAACCCGATACATGTTTTTTTTTGTGGTGGAGATTGTGGGAGGGTTTTACAAATATTCTCCTATGGAGGGGACCATTTTTTAGAAGGGAAGAGGATAGAGGAACTGAAATCAGGTGGAAGCGTGGAAGATGAAGAAGTGGAATCCACTATAGGTGCAACAAATGGGAAACTTAGAAATTGGGGCTTGGGTTGAGATGATACTGTTTGGGATGAAGGAAAAGAACTATGAAAGGGTAATACAGGGGTCTCTTGTAGACAAGGTTGACTTGTATAATGTTCAATGTCCTTGATCCATCCTTTTAGTTGGGGTAGCATTTCAACTATGAAGCTTAGTTTCTCCTGTGGGCTTAGATAATATGGAAAGGGGCCTTCCTATAGACAAGAGGCCCTGAATCCAATCTTAAATGCCTTAATTTAGGCTGAATCCCTAGACTGCACCATACTCGTCATTAGTTTTAGGATCTTCATTTATAACTCAGCATTTCCAGGTGAAGAATGTAATTTGAAATTCACATACCCATGCTCTTGAAAATTTGGATGGTTTGATGGATAACCAAACTAGCCTATCTCTTGTTCATCTAGGCATGCATACTGAATTTGATTTCCATTACAATATAGATCCGGAGATGGTTGATAACACCCTAAAAATGAAATTTTCAACTCTATAGGAGGGTTGTACTAAAAATTTTTTTGTTCTAAATGTAAATCCTAATAGGTTAATGAAGCCATTATTATAATACTTTATGAGATGGAAGAAAATGAAAGAGATGGAAGAGAGAAAAATGGATGGTGAAGAAAAGGAAAGTCTTATACTCAGAGAAATGGGTTTGTTACCCAGATGGAGTCATTAGTTGTGCTTGCATGTGTGTTTTTTAAGACTGAAATTACACCAACTGCACAACAAACTTGATGGAATGAAATGGATACTTGTATGCACACCTTGAAGAGCTCAAACAGTGTTACAAGGTTGGACTCGTTTGGCTGTAAATGATCCTCCCAAATTCTGAAATGCCATGGTCTCCAAAATCAAAAGTAGAAGAAACTCTAAAATTGGAAACCTCCAAAATCCCAAAAAATCCAACAACCTCTGAAAGTCTAAACTCTGAAACCCGAAATTTCTGAAACCCAAAATCATAAAAGGCCCGAAATTTCAAAAGTCTTGAAATCCCAAAATTCAAAAAATCATGAAATTCCAAAATTGATAATTTTGAAATTATAAGGATACCGTTTTGAATATTAGCCACCAATCTATCATTTGGTTAATTTTGAGCCCATTTTGCACATGTTAAGCCCTCCAAATTTGATTTTAGACTTTTACCTTCCAGTTGAAACCTTCAAAATCTGAAATCTGAACCTTCTGAAAATGAAGTGTTTGAACTCAGGCTTGAAGGTGATCTTGATATGCAGTAGAAAAACTTGTAAAAAATGAGAACTTTTACTTCTTTGTTGTCCCACCGAGTGTGCCAAAACTATTGATGTGGAATCACAACACCCCTTGAATTTCCTAATTTGAGATGGGGCATTTGGTGTGATTGCACAACATGGAGTTGTCGTGAAGTGTGGGACTTTTCGAATTAGAAAACTCTCTGGAGAAGTTCAGTTCATGCTCTTAACCTACCTTCCAATAACTACCCAAGTGTAGGAAAAAATACTCACTAATCCTAATCTAAATCTTCCAAGGGGACAGGGAAAGATGGACTGCATGAAATAAAGTCCTGCACTAAAGCATTGATACACCAAGAAAGGAGTTCTAATCACTTCCCCTTCCTGCAAAAAATGAATAAAATGGATCTATAAAGGGTGGTACTTCACCACAAACTAAACCAAACTTAACACATCATCCCTAAATGAGGACAACATATCAAAACCTAAAATGAACAAGAAAATACACAGACCTTGTAAGTATAATGAGAAGGAAAATAAATGCAACAAACCATGAGATGTCAAAGAGATTAACACAGACATAATTTATTTCTCTAAAAAGATCTACACATTACATTAATTTAGTAAAAAGAGGCATGCAACCATTACAGTGATTTAGAGGAAGGCTTGAAGCCCCCAAGAATAAATGGGGTGCATGTGAGAAGAAAGGTGATCAATAAAATGTTCTTGTTCAAGGCCCTTACATATTTATAGAAGAATTTTAAAGGAGAAGAGAGAGAGAAATGA
The DNA here is from genome assembly GCA_019776745.2 of Taxus chinensis. Lineage (NCBI taxonomy): Eukaryota > Viridiplantae > Streptophyta > Pinopsida > Cupressales > Taxaceae > Taxus > Taxus chinensis. Next base: position 74,952,273 of record CM034150.1, read on the forward strand.
AAATCTGAAATTCCATAGAAACCCATTAAAATCCATTTTTTAATATGCAATGTGTGCTTGAAAATCTTCAAAAATCTCTCCTCCATTAATGGCTTTGTCTTGTGTTTGAAGCAACCTACTCTGATTGCACTTGGGTCTAGTCTAGCTTCCTATAGCCTTATCATGACCTTAATTTTTACCAACCCCTTTGATGACCTTCACCTACTAGGAGCATTGTCTGTTGTTCCCAAGTTTTAGAGGTCCAAAACCTCCAAAATCCTAAAAATGGTGTTTTCATATTGTAGATCCCAAAATCAACTTTCCAATGATTGCAGATTTGTAAACAATGGTTAAGTACATTGGAAGATATTGCATTTTTACTCTGGATGATTCACTAGGATTTCACGTTCAACTACTCCTTTGAAACTAAACTTACCTATCACCATTAAAATATTCATTAAATCCCCTTTTCAGAAAGTATGATTTTGTTAAATTTGGACAAAAATTGCATGTGATATGCATGTTTGAACTTAGGGCCTATTTAGGGTTTGCTAGCTTCATCAAGCTATTTCTCCCACCCACCAAGTTGGTTTCATTCATGCTGACAAGCTCCTCATTCAATTCCAACTTCAGCCTTTGCACATGCCACTTTTTGTCAACTCACCACATCCACCTATTCTACCTACCTACTAACACACATATGGCTCGTCAGTACATGCATTGACTCGACAATATTCGATTTGGTTTGGGTGGGATTCACATCATTTTAGGGTTTTGGACCTCACTGTTTCGAACATAGCTCACTCACCCTTTCGAGCTTTATACCCCATGCTTCCCAAAAATAAAACCCAAACTCCACACTCCTTAAAACCCAAAGCACCCCGACTCGCCAAGTCATCCCTTTCGGGCTTAGCTCGTTGAGGAACTTTCCCGACGATAAACCCAAAGGAAACCTCCGAAACACCATAGTGAGTTAACCGTGAAACTCGTGTTGACCCCAAAATTCTCCTAGCTTGCCACATCACCTAGTCCATTTCAATTTTTTGGGCCTTGGCATTTTGGGGGTTGTGGGTGTTTTTTACGTTTTGTTTTGTGAAGAATCCAAAATGTCAAATCTTGAAAGTCTGAAGACTTCAGGCTTGACTTCCACCTACTCTCAACCTTCTTTGCTTAGCCTAATCACCAAGTCACCTCCACACTAAACGACACCACTCCTTTATCCATTCAATGTCGAGTTGAATTGGCCCTTCGTGAACCCACCTCACCTTATTAACCATGACTCGCCACCTAGCTCGTGAGCTGAGCTCTCTTCCAATGTCAAACTCATTGTTTTGCCAAGTTCTTGATTTCACGACTCCGCCTCCATTTTTTTGGCTCAATTTTTGACATGTTCATCCTCGAACCATGGTCTTGGGCTTTCCATTTTCCATTCAACTTGCCTGATCTAGTGTTATTTTTCTTGATCACTCCAAACCTTGGTCGACACAAACATTCATCTCATCTCTGCATGTCGAGCCCGTGGCTCGTCCACTGCCTTGGCTCACCTCAAAATCGCCCTGTGGCTCAATCTGAGTCCCTTCTCTACTGATTTTATGGGTCAGCCATGGTTATGTCATTTATGGCATCACCCCAACAACGCATCACTTTGGTCAAGCTTGGGGAGCTCGACCCTTCCATATTCCACATGTGACCTCCACCAGTTTGACCTCAAGCTTGAGTGATTTTCCTTCCTACCGCGAGCCATGAACTTGGAACCAAGTGCCCTTATTCACCGATGAAATCCATTCACTCCGACTAGCCCTCTCACTGAGCCATGAGTCTACTCAAGCTCGAAGAGCTCACTATGTATCACTGGGCTTTGACCAACTGAGCCATTTGAGATCCTCTACCCAACTCGCCCAAGTTAGTTTCAGCTCGCCACATCCAATGCATGATTCAGCTCACCGAGCTAAAAAATTTAGCTTGGTTGGCCCTTGAGGCCAAAATGGGATTTTTTTAATTTCTGACTAAGTGAGAGGGGAAAGAGTGTTTAGAACCCCAAAATGCTAAACATTTTCCACTATGAGCCATTTTGACCATTGTTTGGGGCACGAGGCTATTTTTTCACTGCAATGGGATTAGGAGCCTGGTATGACCCTAAATGGATAGGTTTAGATCGAATGCTTCCTGAATTCCTAGAAATGCTCCCCAAGTCCCTAGAGACCACCTATGAAGTGTTTGAAACCTGTGGGGCCCACTTGGGGTTTAAGATTACTTTGGGACCCTGTTGAAATTTTTTTCCCATGGGGGCAAAAATTGTCAACAGTTAGCAAAGGATTTTTCTTCAAATTACTTGATTGCGTATATGTTGGTAATAGTGATTTTGTGCACTATGTTGATTGAAAACTTTTCAAGGAAGAGTTGAGCAATCTATGTGAACTAAAAGAGTGAATATTGAGGTATATTGTTATACCAATCTTAATCAGGGCCAACTAAGGACATAGGAAATGTCCTCGGCATAAGATCTTGATCATGTGCTATGAGGTAATAGGCATGTCGAAAGGCCCACATATGTTGTTGAGGGGATTATTTGCTACAAAATTTGAGGAACTTAGGAAGTTCCTAGTGAGGAGGATAATATTTGTATGGTATGGATGAATGGATGGGCTCATTACATATTTATTCATATGATAATGTGCTCTTGGGACCCATAGAAATAAATATAAGGCTAGATATCATGTCCATTATATCCTGCAGAGGGTTGGTTTTTGGTTGTTGTGTATTGGATGAGGCAGAGCTAGGTTGATTATATGGGAATTGATTTGGTTGTTTATAAGTTTGATATCTTGAAGGAATACTATGTTAGAATGGGATATTTTACTGATGAGGGGTACCTAAGGGAATGTTATAAGGAGGTTGTGAAACTAAAGGTTTTGAAGGTTGAATATATTAATATTTACTCGTTATAGAAGATTTAAATAGGGGTTGTCACTATTCGGGTATGTGTTGAAAGGGAATTGATGTGTGAATAAGGGGTTATGATTGATACATTATATTTTGAAAAGGGATAGATGAGTGAATGATCATTTGAGACTATTGGGGTATGTTTTGAAAGGGAATAGAGGTATGAATGAGTGGTTGAGATTATTGAGGTATGGATTAAGAGGAAGTAGGAATGGTAGATTATTTTTTTGAGGAAGGATGGGCAATAGAAATAGAAATAGTGTTAATAGGTTGTATTGATGTTGGGATAAACATAACTATATTTTAGATGACTGATGTGGGATTTTGGGATGGGGTTGATTGAGATGCACTTGATGGGATGGCTACTAAAATCATAGGAGGATTTTGAATGGTAGAAGAGACTAATGGGATTGACATGGATAAAGAAGTATTTATATTGCTTTGGGATGATGTGGGGTCAAAGACACAATGTTGGATGTTTTTGATTGAATACCAGAGGGATAAGGGTGTATTTTTTGGATTACTGGTTCATGATTAGGGTCGTGAAGTCAGGAAAACTAATATGGTGTGTTGGACATAAGGGGTTGTGATTTAGGTATGAATTGTTGGATGTGAACACCTCGGGAAGTGAGATATGCATTGAGAGAAATGGGGTTTGAATCAAGTATTTCAAAAAATACATGATCCCCGTCATTGAAGATAGAGATAAATTTATACCATATAGTCATGTCTGAAGATCAAAAATACCACCATCTTAGACTATAGAGATTATTCTACAACCTTGAGAGGTTTTCATAACTTGCATAAGTGATTTGATAAAAAAAAATCATTTCATTCCTATCACTTCAGACCTAGGATTCGGTGATGTTTTGGATATTGACAAAAAAATGAAGAGAAATTTCTTTCTCTTCAAATATTTGACCTCAAAATTTTTGTATCTGATTTATCTTAAAAACATCCTCTTATTATTTATGTGAAGAAGGATTTTCAATTTGTTTCTAGTACTAAGAAGACAGGTCACTATTTTAGCTCATCTTTCTTAACCCAATTTTAGTAAAACTTGAATATCTTCAACAAAATTCATTCTTAAGTCATAAAATTTTGACCACACCTTAAAAACTCCCTCCTCCATGATTTATAATGGCCATGTTTTCATATTTCACTCAAAAATATCTACCTCGTCTCATTTTTATAGAATTTTTCTCTGGTTCTGAGAGAGTGTGTTATACAAACTTGTATAAGTGCTTAGTTCACCTCCTTAAACACTTGTGAATCCCTATACATATCATCTACCATAATATTACACTCATGTCATGCTTGTTTTGTATCATGATACCTTATATTATCATCCTCACTTTCCTACTAGGTGTGTCTTCACTGAAAATCTTTAGAATGATTGTCTTCATTCCCTATAAGCCGGATTCTTGACATGATACTCATCATATGCATGTTGTGCCAGCTCATACTACTTCAATTCTTTCCCTAATTTTCTTTGATCTATTGTGTATGTTTCTATGCCAACCTTTTGTAGACAAAAAATTTGGGTAACACTCCCCTTGGTCCTCTTCACTTAATTAACGTAGCACATTTAACTAATCATGACCCCTTTACCCCATATTAATATTCATCCTCACATTATTAATTAATTTAATTTTTTCAAATTACCTCCACCTCATCCTAACACCTCCACCTCATCCTAGACCCATTTCTAGGGGCATTTAACTCACAGTGACCAAGTCATTGCTCTCAGCACTGAGTCATCACTCCTAGTGCTGAGTCACTACTTGACCTAACTAACTAAGAATTCCTTCCTAAACCTAATTGGACTTCTTCTAAGATCTTCCTTCCTTCTCTCACATGAACTCTACTTTCCTAAGTGGACCCAACAAGGAAAGCACACCAAATCTGGGAAGATCTGCCTATTTTTGGTAAATAGGACTATTTCACCCTAACTAACACCATTTTATCCTCAGTCGACATGTTCAGTTACCTAAACCGCCATCGGTTCCTTTATATAGAATTTTACAACCCTTTAGCCAAGTTTGTCATTCAAGTTATTGGAGCCTTATTACATTCAAGCAAAAATATTCAAGCCCTCTTGCATCTAGATGACGATCTACACACAACCATAGCTGCAAAGACAAGCCAGTCATATTCTCCTTCCAGAGCATTGGAGCATACTCACATGAGCACACTGGTTTGTAATACTGCACAACACTTGACTCAAACACCTCTTCTCACTAATCAACCATCAACCATCATCTTAACTCACATGAGATTCTACAAAATACCAAGTAAATAATAGTGATTTTAATCATTCATGTTTATCCCATTGTAGATCTCTTGCTTCTTTCAGTATTTTATTTCTTCTATTACTCATACATCATCTTCTTCCCACCAACCCACTATTCAACCACCCCAAGCCTTTTCACCCTTCTAAACCTCCTTCTTAGTGTTCCTGAGTCTTCTCAGCCATATTAGGACCCAAACCACACTACCCTCACTCTCTGTGCAATCATAGAGAGCCTAAAAACCCATTTTTAATAGTTCATTACCTATTGCTCCTACCGACGTTGGTTCCTTGACCGTCATTGGTTTACTCCCCATACCCGCATCGATCATCAAACCGATATCGATCTCTGTGTCATTTCATATTCTCAGACTAACAAACTTCCCACTCACCCAAAACTAACCCAGATCTCAACCAATCAGCCCTAGACCCTTACCATACCTTTGACGGACCTGAAAAAAACCACGATTCTAATTATATTTAGTGTTATTTTGATATCTAGCATAAAATCTAGTGTATTGTGTGTATGAGAAACCTCAATCATTACATTGCAATAGGAATTATTTATTTCAGCTACTCATTCACATTGAATTTTTATTAAATAGTGGATTGACAACCTCTCTAGGAAGCACCACGCTTCTTGGATCTAGCATACACTAGGCAGTCCACTGTCATATGCTATTTAATACTCTTTTGTGGTCTTGTTTTTCATCTACAGGTAGTCCTTCCCAGACAAAAAGGAGTTCTCTACGATCATCTTGGATAATGTCAACAACGCGCGCATTCTACCTTCCACCTTCACCTCACAGGTATTCCTCCTTAACCATTTACCTTCTATCTATTTCATCCTAGAAAGTGTAAAACTTATTGGTGAAACATTTTGGCACGCCCGGTGGGACCCATTTGGGGTTCTTTGCATTATTCATTCTTAGGGAATCATTGTGTGTCTTATTTATTTTTTAAAAGAAATATCACATTAAAATCTTCTCCCTGGGAAACATTCTTCTTCTCCTACTGATCTTAGTGAAATTTGTATTTTGGATTAAAAAGAACACTTCTTTTTATTTTGTATTGCATTAGTGAAAGACATACTCTTACCTATTCATTATTTCTCTCATCGAATTTCATTGTGGATTTGGGTTTTAAAATCTTTGCATCTCATTTTTGTATGTTGCATTCTAGCTCATCTAAATTGTGGGCAACCTATATGTTGGAATTCATGCCCAGCTGATGGTTGACAAACTGAACCGTAGTTCACATTTTGCACACTCTTTATACCAAATCACTGAAAACAAACTACACATTTCTTAAACAACATCTTTCCTAGAAGAAGTTGTCAACGATCACATGATCAGAGGATTGATATTGGGCTCCAGTTGGTTCTATGTCCATTCATTATATCAGAGAAGGATCCCCCACACCAAAACTTACCTGAAACCAACCATAGTTATCAATTTCCATAGGGAACCTTCGGTAACCAAAAACTCTATTCTATTCACAAGTCAGTCCTAAATGGCATAAGCCATAACATAAAATCTACATCATAGGATTTCATGTTTGCTATCTTTTGCTTGATTTGTGTTTTGAGGTGTGAGTTCGTTTTCTTCATTTTTTTCTCTCTTTTTACATACTCCACAATCATAGTTGGTGTATTCCAATTGTTTTCTAGTGTGTTAGGACTAATCATTGCCATACTCAGTCTCTGAGTTGGTATTTTTATTTGACCTAAATCACCAAAAAATCACTTTTTCCATTTTTTACAGATTTCATAGTAACCGGTGTTGGTCCAGCAACCGCCATCGGATTCATCATCTCACTGTCATCGGTTAACTTTCGACCATCAGATTTATGCTCTTTTGGTTATTTATACCAAAATAGCATTCAATCTATATTTATTTTCTTTCTATGACTTCCTCTGTCACTTCACTATATCTCTGAGTCCTTGGTATCACCTTTAGAGTCCAGTTATACTTCATCTTCATAATTCATTGCCATATTCACAAATATTTCATTTCTCCAAAGTAACCAACATCGGTCTAGTCGACTAGCGATGGTTACCCCCTCATACTGGCATCGGTCTCTGTGTTTTGATTTTCCAATCAGAACAACAATCAAATCACACATTTTAAACCCATTTTTCTCCATTTCTTTTGTGTTTCTACATTATCAGTCGAAGCTCATAATACCATTCTATCATTAGTCACATGGTTTTGACTCGTAAATCTACTAACACTCATGTTTCATGTTAGCCGCCAGCCGCTCCCACCTATCCCATCACCCCCTTCCATCTCATCACCTATGGACCCCAATCAATCTCTTGCCATACCCACTGGTGATGAGGAGTTCACGAGACTCCTTGATCACAACCACGCCACTCTGCAGTACTATCTCACTCATTCATCTACCTCGTGATTCATCAGGGCAACTTGTATATGGCATGCATGTGTCCATTCCTCCTACCCTTGTACCCACTTCTGCATCAACTACTACTAGCTTGGCTTTACCCTCTTCCACCTTACCACCTGTGGTTTCCTAGCTTGACCCTACATCATCGATATTTGCTACACCTACAACATCTTTCGCGCGTTTAACGTCTGTCATTCCTACAATGTCAACCATGCCTTTATCAACTGCCTTGATTGTAGGTATATTTGCACCTGTCACCTCTCATATACCTATTGCATCTCAGCCACCATTGGTTTCAACAACCCACATTCCCTTCTAAAACATCATCCTCTCTATCCCGTAGTCTCTTAAGACTATGCTTCTACAACTATGTCCTCTCGAAGAAAACTTTGATGATGATGATCTTTTAGATGAGGAACCTATTCCACTTACACATATCACCACACATCCTCATCTCGTACCTATTCAACGACCTTCATCTCCCCTTCAAAACCATTTTATCCTCCAACATTTGAGATCAATATGGTCCGCATAAGAGAGCTAACCAAACCTCCACCAAAATGTCAATGTGATGCATTTTTTTCACAAAATTAGTATATGCCCTGACCATATTTTTTCCCGCCCTATCACTACACCTATCACGACTCACTTTCTCTTTTACCACAGATCAATATGGTTCAAATTTCCACTTGAGCCCAAAAGAAAAAAGGAAAGGAGAAAACAACCAGCTCATGAGGTACTACTCTTTTACCCAATATTCCATTTGTACCTGCACCCAAAATCACCATCCATAGACCTGCATACCCTATTTTTGACGGGGTTTTCTATCACACAATGCTTCAAAAATTACACCATTCTCCTCTCAAAATGTCTTTGTATGACCTCGTCAAACCTCTGAGTCTCATCATCAGGCCCTCATTGAGGTCATGCAATCTATTGAGGTTATCTAATGACCCTATACCTATTGCATCCATCATCACTTCTCACCACGTCACCACTCTCACCACTTCATCCCCTTCCTCTGTCCTGCTACCACTCATCAAATAGCCGCTCTCAATTTCTCTGACGATGAGATTGTACCTCTCCAATCATAATGATCCTGACCCCACCCTATTTATTTCCATATATGTTGATAATATACACATTCGATGAGTTATGATCGATGGAGGTGCCAATATTAACATCATTTCCTCCCATGCATACAACCAAATGTGCATCCCTATCAATTGCATGCATAATAACCCAGTTATGCTGCATTCATTTAATGATGCCATGAATTCCACCCTCGACACCATCATTCTCCACATTCGTGTAGGCCTCGTACCATTCCTGAATTATTCTATGTCTTAGAGGGGGAATTCTAGTACAACATGTTGCTTGGCCAACCTTAGATCCACATCATGGGTTGTGTTCCTTCAACTTTACACCGTTGTTTAAAATTCAAACATGAAGGTCACAACTATACCATTCTAGCTGACCCTTCACCTTTCAAGACCTGTAACATGTTGTATCGACCCAATGATGTCCTTATACCAGTTAAGGCATCTACCTACCACTACCAACTTCTCCACCACTTTTCTCACTACTTCAAAAACGAACTACTATATTCCCATTGTTTCCATCTTCCACAAACTAACTCCTCTATTCACCACTACATCTTCCACAACTAACTCCTCTATTCCCAACTATTGTTGTAACTCCTCTTACCACTGTAGCTTCTGCAGCTGACCCATCAACCAAACCATCTACTTCTCAAACATCCAATGCTTCTTCTTCTTATTTTTCTAATGATTCATCCATTACTGTTACCCACATACCCACTACTAATCCCTTAGAAGGTTTTTTTCAATGCCTCACTCTAGGGGAGTACCACCTTTATAACATTGACACATTCCTTACTCCTCAAGAGTATGGTAACCTTCACCAACATCCCCACTATGATCACCACATAGGAAGGTTTTCCCCTACTGTCCTCCCCACCTTTGCACCAACTTAACATATGGGGGACTTGATGCTTCTACCTACTCACCTGAGCCACCTTCCCAAACTCAATCATTTTCCTATGACCTTCAATCTCTCACCAACCACTGCTTCACCCACACCTTCCTCCATCATTGTGCTTGGAAGAGCGTTGGATTTGGTTTCTATGAAAAATACTGCCATATTGTCATTCCTTGCACCACTCGTAAGCATAAAGATCACAGTGGTATTGGATTTTCCAAACCACCTTCCAAGAAGGCCCGAGTCAAACTCATTGAGGATGATAAACATTCCCCACCCCATTCACCTACCTCACCACCTTCACCTATAGAGTCTATGGATCCAGAATCCATTCCTCCTAATTTTTTTTTGTGAACACCATTTCCCTAAGACCTCTGACTTATCAGCATGATGATGAGGCTCCCTCTTCTCTTCCCTTCCTGTATCTTGACATGATCGATGATGATACACCTTCTATTAATGTCGTTCAATATCCAGGACGATGAGTCTATTCTCACCTACCTTGGTGTGGAAGATTCTTATATTCATTGGTCGTTACCTTCTGAGATACAAACCATGTTGAATGAATCGACCATCAAAATCAACATTCACACTCAGGATGACCCGCACATTCTAAAAATAGGCCAATCTTTAGATGTTGTTGAACATGAAGCTTTCACTTCTTTCCTCCAGGATCATAACAATGCTTTTTCTTGGTCCTAAACTGATATGCCTGGTATTGACCCAAACATTGTGGTCCACAATATCGTAACCATTCCTGATGCCAAACCCATGAAACAGAAGCTATGAAAAATGCATCCTCACATTTCCCTTCTTGTCAAAGAAGAACTCCATCACCTTCTTTCAGTTTCCTTCATCCTACCCATTGATTATCCCCAATGGATCTCTAACATTGTTCCTATCACAAAAGTGATAGGGGGACTCCACATTTGCATGGATTTCTGTGACCTTAACCTAACTTTCCCCAAAGATGAATTTCCTCTACCTAGTATTGACCAACTAGTTGATCTCACCACGGCCATGAGATGTTATCACTCATGGATAGTTTCTTGGGTTATAACCAAATATTACTTGCCCCGGAAGATCAACACAAAACCACCTTCATCACTCCTTGGGGGACCTTCTGCTATCATGTCATGCCCTTTGGCCTTAAAAATGTTGGTGCTACATATCAGTGGGCTATGAATTATATCTTTCATGACATCATGCATAACATATTGGAAGATTACATTGACGATCTTCTTACCAAATCTAAACATCAGGCCGAACACCTTGTCATCCTTAAGGTTGTCTTTGACCATCTCATCAAATATTGTGTTTGCCTTCAACCTAAGAAGTGTGTCTTCGTTGTTCTCTAAGGAGAGCTCCTTGGTTTTATCATTTATTTGTGTGGCATTGAAGTTTATCCCACTAAAATCAAGGCTATTCTTGAGATGCCTCCACCTACTAACCTGCATCAACTACGTAGTTTGTAAGGCAAGTTACAATCTATTCATTGCTTTATTTCTCATCTTTCCGACCACTTCCATCCATTTCATCATCTTCTAAAAAAGAATGTCTCCTTCACATGGGATGATGAATGCCGTAAATCCTTCGAAACCTTAAAACAATACCTCCTCCAACCACCTGTGCTCATTCCACCTAAGGATGACCAACCATTTTACCTTTACATTTCTGCTACTGATCATTCCCTGGGTTTCATGATTGCTCATCGTGATGAAAAACATAGGGAGAAAGAGGCTTATTATATAAGTCGTATGCTTTTAGACTACGAAACTAGATATACTCACTCCAAAAAACTCTTCCTAGCCTTAGTTTTTGTCACCACTAAACTTTTCCATTACCTACTCAACCACAAAACCTTCATTGTCACCAATACTGACCCCTTACATTACATGTACACTAAGCCCTACCAACATCAATGTGTTGCACATTGGCTCATACTTCTTGAAGAGCTAGATCTTGAATTCATCCATCAAAAATATGTCAAAGGACAAACCATTGCTGACCAACTCACAGATGCACCTCTCTCTAGAAAACAATCTTCTAACTTTGACTTCCCTGATGAATCCATCGCTACCCTCTCCCTGGATGATACCATTTACCAGATGACCTTATTCTTCGATGGTTCCAAATGTCAGTGTGGGGGTGGTGCAGGAGTTATCCTCATTCCTCTTGATGGTGATCCTATGCCATTATCTTTCAAACTAGATTTTGATTGTACTAACAATATCACTGAATATGAAGCACTCGTGTTAGGTCTTCAAACCACCATAGCCTTAGACGTTAAATCAATTAATATCTTTGTTGACTCTCAACTGGTTGTGAACCAATTTAATGGTATATACTAGTGTTGTAATGAGATACTTCAAAAGCATAAAGATCATGTTGAAACTATTTTGACTACCTTTGACCATTATGAACTTCAAACCACCCGGTGTTCCACTAATAAATTTTTGGACACCATGGCATGTCTTGCTTCACAAATCCCCTCTTCACCCTCTGACTCGAAAATATATGTCACAGTACAAAGGTTACAATCACCTTCTTATCTATTCTGATACTTTAACCTTGTAGGAAACATTGAAATTGACCCATGTGACCTTTGGTATAATTAGTTTGTTGACTACCTTTCCCTTTCAATTCTTCCTCCAGATCTTACTCGTAATGGACAATGAGCCTTTCTCAAAAGTGTCTCTCGCTATGTCATCATGGGTGGTCTTCTCTATAAATGTGGCTTTGACGGTATCCTCTTACGATGCCTTATAAGTTCTGAAATTCCATACACCATCAAGGAAGTTCATGACAGGATTTGTGGGGGTCACTTTCAGTGGCTTAGTTGTCGCTAAGTGCATCCTTCACCTTGGCTATTACTCTCTAACCCTAAACCGCAATTTTTGTGACTATGTAAAGTGTTGTGTGAAGTGTCAGCAACAAGCTAATCTTCATCACACCCCTAGTCACGCCTTACAGGTCACACGAGACCTTTGGCCTTTCTCTCAATGGGGTTTGGATCTTGTCAGAGAGATTAACCCTCATTATTCCCAATGTCATCAATGGATTATTACCACTACCAAATATTACACTAAATGGGTGGAAGCCATACCTCTTATTTCTACAAAAGCTGAGAAAATATGTGAATTCATCAACCATCACATCATTTGTCGCTTTGGTGTTCCTCACCACCTCATCATTGATAATGGAAACAATTCAAAAACAAAACCCTACGGAAAATCTGTGATGCCTTTGACATTCAACTCAGTTTTTCTTCACCTTATTATCCTCAAACAAATGGCCAAGTTGAATTGACTAACAAAACCCTAAATAAAATTCTTATGAAAGTGGTTGATGATACTGGTAAGGATTGGCACACACACATTCCTTTTTCCTTATGGGCTTATCACACTAGTATTCACACCTCAATTCCTGCTACACCTTTCTATTTGGTCTATGATACAGAGGATGTATTGCCTCTCAAATTCAAAATTCCATCTCTTTGTATCTCACTCAAATATATGCTCAACGATGATGATTTTCACCAGGACTGTTTGGCACAACTTGAGCTATTAGATGAATGTCATCTAAATGCTCTCGATCACCTTCAAATCTACCAAAAACTTATCAAATGTGCCTATGATAAATGTGTCCAAGAACAAACCTTCAAGGTTGGCGACCTCATCTTGAAGGAAAATAAACATGTAACAAAAGTGGAGAAAAGTAAACGGGGAAAGTTCACTCCTAATTGGCTTGGACCCTATATTGTTACTCATGCCTATGGATCAGGTGCTTATCATTTATCTTCACTCAAAGGTAAACCTGAACGTGAGCCCCTTAATGCCTTGCATCTTTGACCATTCTATTTTTGATTCAAGTCCTATATCACCTTCTATCTATTAAACACTCATTCCTTAAGAAACATTCACCTTCCACTTACCTATTTTAAGGATCAACGACTAAACAAGAATCATGTGATTACCCATCACCTTTCAGCCTTATCTTCAATATGAGTACCACGGACTCTACTCATGGCATGATTCTCATGGATAATTTTCATCCTTTTCAGGATGGAATCCCATGGTCATTCGTCACTTAAAACCTCTCTTTCATAGCTAACCCCTGTGTGTTATGGTTTTGTCTTCATAAAAGAAGCCTATACTTCTCTATAGTCTTGTCCATGACCTAAAAGTCCAAAAAACAATTCAAAATTAATATAAAGGATTTTCAAATTCAATATCCCTGAGTCAAATTTCTAGCAAATAGATGACTCCCTCAAAAAGGACATCTATCTTTCTATTTTATTGGTATAAATAGACTGATCCCTCGAAGGACATCTATACAAAGCTATCCATATTGTTCATAGTCTATCCAAAAAGAAGACCATTTCACCAAAAATAAAATATAAATATTCTAAAGCTTCATGAAGACCTCAAGGAGATATTCTATTCATCCCACATAGACTTCCTGCATCGATCAGTCTATAAAACAAAAGTAAAAAGAAAAAGATAACTTTTTCGTCATGGACTTGCTTATTTTGGTCTTGGGTATCTTATAGAAGAGGCATGTTGTCTCACACCAAGGTTACACTAAAACAACCCATTTCACCTCAATGTATTTCCTTTCTAATCTTCTACCTACTTAAGGGATGTTCCGCAAATGTAACATTTCATGATCATGTGGCTTTATTTCACCTTTTAGAAAAATCAATCATGCAACGCCTTTAGGGTCTTACGTTCATAAGCCAATCTTTGGTATGATAGACTCATCATGGTTCTTACCAATTAGGCAGCTCTTTTGTCTCCTCTTACCATTCACCTCTTTTCTTACTTATTGATTCTGCTACACAAGACCAGACCTTTGACACCTACATTCTGAGATTTCCTCTCCCACCAAACTCACCCCCACCTACTTAACCTAAAATCACACATGCCTATTCAATCTACACTCAACCATGTCTAAATGACCTAGACTCAACTGTGCTTAAATGACATCAACTCAATCATGCCTAAAACCTACTGACCCATTCATCTCCCTTATCATATTCTTCCCTAGCTTATGGGAGAACTACATTGGCCTGAGGCCCCTTTTCATCGGGGCTATGTAGGTAGCACTCCGAGGACATGGGGCCCTTGGAGGTTAGCTTGACCACTTTTACCCCTAACCAATTTTCCCCTGTACATTCACATTCTACCCTAGTTAGTTTCCATTTACAAAAAAATTGGAAATTAATATATCATAAGAAAACATACATACCTACCATTTTATCACCACGACCATATTCTACTTAAATCATTTCATATTTCCATAATATTAATTACTTGGAAATTTAACCACAACATACATAAAATACATTATTTACATAAGATCAGTAACTTAGAAATTACCTAGACTCCACCATGCCTATACCTGACCAAACCATACCTATACCTAACTCCGCCATGCCTATACCAGACTCCACCATACCTATGCCTGATTCAACCATGCCTATACCTGACTCCATCATGCCTATACCTAACTCCATCTTGCCTAAACTAACTCGACCATGCCTACATGACCTAGACTCAACCATTCCTGACACACCTAGTTTCTATAATACACAATAACAATGGAAATTAAATAGATTACATCATCCATCCAATAATAATCATCAACTATTTAAAGAGGAATGCATGTGTATCAATACATATGTACACAGGGATACAATTGTTTCAAAAACTCTCATATAAAATCTTGCAAACTATTCGACATGCAAGTCGGTATATATATAAAAATCAAAATCATAATACAATCTCATAAAAATCTCAGCCCCACCTAAGGCTCTCCTCTCCACTCTCACTTGTCTCCTCTCTCCCTAAATCACTCAACCCAACCTCTCTCATTATGGCACTCGAATTCATTTACTCACTATACTGATGCTACTCATGTTGTTCAGCCTACTGAACTTACCTTGCCTAATGTTGTGTTGTTTATCCTGACCTAACCTTTGGTGCCTTGGAACAAACCTGTTTCCCATTCCACCTTGACTAGTTGTGTTTTGGGACCATATCCTATACCTTGGATACCTAAACCACTTCAACCTTGTTTGGATAAACCTATCGACCTTTGACAACGTAGAGTTTGCAAGCTCTTCAACCTAGTACCTTATCCTATTATATACGTGTGTGTGTGTTATACTGCCACTACCTATTACCCGACCGAAATCACCCTTACCTACAACCAACCTACCCTCATTTTCATCACTTACCCATTTATCAAACCACTCACTAACTCTGTTTAACACCTCATCAGTTCCTGGTTTGAGGGGGATCACCTCCACCCACACTTGGGGTAACCTAATCCTCAATTATACCTGGAGCACCGAATTTCTATTTTTTTCAACGTCACTTAGCAATACAAGCTGTGTGACAAAAATGGGAAAATTTAGACACCAAATTTGGGTCACACTCCCCTTGGTCCCCTTCACTTAATTAACATAACACATTTAACTAATCATGACCCCTTTACCCCATATTAATACTCATCCTCACATTATTAATTAATTTAATTAATTAATTAAGTTAATTTCATCCTCACACCTCCACTTCATCATGACACCTCATCGTGGACCCATTATAGGGGCATTTAACTCTCATTGACCAATTCGTCACTCTCAACACTGAGTCATCACTCCCAGTGTTGAGTCACTACTTGACCTAACTAACTAAGAATTCTTCCTAAACCTAACTGGACTTCTTCTAAGATCTTCTTGCCTTCTCTCACATAAACTCTACTTTCCTAAGTGGACCCAACAAGGAAAGCACACCAAATCTAGGAAGATTTTCCTATTTTTGGTAAATAGGACTATTTCACCCTAACCAACGCCGGTTTATCCTAGCTCAACGTCGGTCACCTAAACTGCCATCGGTTCCTTTATATATAATTTTACAACCCTTTACCCAGGTTGGTCATTTATTTATTTGAGCCTTATTACATTCAAGCATGAATCTTCAACCCTCCTACATCTAGATGAAAAATAAACACAACCATGGTGCAAGACAAGCAATATTTTCTCCTTCCATAGCATTGGAATACTCAAAGGAGCACACAAGTTATAGTTCCGTGGCACTGGACTCAAACACCTCTTCTCCGATCAACCATCAACCATCTCAACTCACAGGATCTACAAAATACCAAGTTAGTATTGTGATTTTAATCATTCATGCTTACCCATTGTAGATGTCTTAATTCTTTAAGTATTTTATTTCTTCTATTACATGTACATCATCTTCTTCCCACCAACCCACTATTCAACCACCCCAAGCCTTTTCACCATTCTAAACCTCCTTCTTAGTGGTTTTGAGTCTTCTCAGCCATATTATGACCCAAACCACACTAACCTCACTCTCTATGTAATCACAACGAGCCTAAAAACCCATTTTTAATAGTTCATTACCTATTTCCCCTACTAACATCAATTCCTTGAAAGTCATCAGTTTCATCCCCATACCGGCATCGTTCACCAGACCGATATCAGTCTTTGTGTCATTTTATATTCTCATACTAGAAAGATTCCCACTCACCCAAAACCAACCAGACCTCAACCAATCAGCCCCAGACCCTTACCAGACCTTTGACAGACCTGTCTGACCTAAACAAACCCCGGTTCTAATTAGATTTAGTGTTATTTTGATATCTAGCATAAAATCTAGTGTATTGTGTGTATGAGAAACCTAAATCATTACATTGCAATAGGACTTATTTATTTCAGTTTCTTATTCACATTGAATTTTTATAAAACATTGGATTGAAAAAATCTCTAGTAAGCACCATGCTTCCTGGATCTAGCATACGCTAGATAGTCCACTGTCATATGTTATTTAATACTCTTTTGTGGTCTTGCTTTGCATCTACAAGTAGTCCTTCCCAGATAAAAATGAGTTCTCTACAATTAGCTTGGATAACATCAACAACATGCGCATTCCCCCTTCCACCTTCACCTCACAGGTATTCCTCCTTAACCATTTACCTTCACTTAGTTTCATCCTATAAAGTGTAAAAATTATTGATGAAACATCTACTTGACCTAGAACTAGGACTAGTTCTAGGTTTACCTGACTCTTCATGAATTGACCATGTTGGCTTGTTATAGACTCAATAACACCTCACACACATCTCATGGACTACCTTTGACCTTATAAAGTATTTAGAGGACTCAATGGCGTAACTTACTTATTTTACCATACACCTAGACCATTCCTGAACACATGACATCACGAATTGACACCTCATGAAGACACCTAGATAACTTGGAGATCCTTTGACATCACTGAGAACTTGACATCAATGATAACACATTACTATGACATCCAACAATCTCCTCATTTATCATTGATGGAAATTACCACCACCAAGACCAACACCTACAAAACCTATTTCTCTTGTTTCCTTGTTCACTCTCCCCCTTTGAAATTTATGACAAAGGTTACTTGACTACTTAACATGTAATCAATGACAACCAATCACAATAATGCATGTAGATAGATTTACTTGTTCCTAGGCTCCCCCTAGGATTGTTCTCTCTTTTTTACTCTAACCGGTAGAAAATAGGATTCATGTACCTATCTTGAGCATTTAAACAACTCCCCATGAGAGTGTATTCCTTTTAGTTGTCTTCATTTTGGCTATAAACCACCTTTTATACTTTTCCTTTCAATAAATCATTTCCAAATCAATATATTTTTCCTTCATACCCTATTTTCTCATTTTTTAGCACATATACCATCTTTGAGAGACTCCCTTCTTGACTAAACCAATCTCCCCCTAAACTTGGAAAAATACGTTGACGGAAAAGACTATTTTTGACAAGACAAACTCACATAGACCCTTAGCCTCTCATTATCTCCATTTTGTCCTCAAAATGATATATAGATCCATATAGTATATCTTCAGTAAATTTTGATTTAACTTTGACATTCTCTAAAAGCATACTTATTTCATGTCACATTCCTCCAATGTTCTTCCTATGTATATGCCACCTCTATGTACTTGAGAACACAAGATTTAAGGTTTGAACTGTGAACATCACATCAAGAGATGAGTTTTAAATTATGCCTAGGTCCTAAAACTAATGTATATATCCCTGTAGTAGATCTTAAGTGTATTTTGATTTAACTTTGGCATTCTCTATAAACATACTTATCTCATGTAAAATTCACTCAATGTTCCCCTGGGTATATGTCACCTCTATATACTTGATAACATAAGATTTAAGGTTTGAACTATGAATATCACATCAAGAGATGAATTTCAAATTATGCCTAGGTCATGAACTAGTTATACAGTAATCTTGTTAGTACAAGCAACAATTACCAATATTCATCTTGAATCCATCAATATACCCAGATCATTAACTCCTCCTTTTAATATCATTACTTCTTAGAGGATTATGTTCAAGTGAGCATAGTATCACTGTCTCCACATTAGCAATATAAAAACCATGCTCAGGGAATAAGCTACAATTTTACACCTACAAGTTTGCAAAGGATAGCACTATTAGTCCACAAAGTATGCACTTATCTAGGCACCATAATCACACCTTTCACTAAATTTCATGCTCCTAAAGGATTCTTAGAATTAAATATCTTCATTAAGCATCAAGAGGGATCATCATCATATCACAATAGTCTTATATGCATTACTATACTATACAAGAGTGGAAGACATTGTTTCTATCTAAAGAATAAATCAAGGAGACATACCCTACAATTTATGAGACTTGTACTTCCTCATACCACATAAACACTTTTTATACCTTCTCATCCATGTATTGAAGCCTATGGTATAAAATATGATCTCTGCATCACTTCCTCTCTAGACTGAGACACTCTCCAAGTATGAGTTTTCTCCTTCACTTACCCATCAAGGACCTTTTATTGCTTGACATGAGCTTCATCCACCTTCAAAAACCTTAATGAGGCCCCTTCAAGGATCGCAAGCATTCACATTGAGTGAAGTAATGAGAGAACACAGAAATTGCCCTTTTAGATCACATACTATTTGTTATAGTTTCTAGTTCTTTGAAATGCCAAAATCTGAGGTATTTAACAAAATATACATCATTTAGTCTTTCTGGTAAACTTCATAATTACCTTTTTCTCTCTTTTTGAGGATTATAAAATTTTAGAGGCCAATTCTATATTTGTGAGTTTTTATCTTCTTCTTACCATTTCAAGTGAAGTCTCCTAATTACCCCTACATGAAGGAAAATTTTGTAATTGGGAGTAAAATACAAACTTTTGAAAAAAAATAAACAATGTTCTGGATACCCTTTTGGACATTCTCTCTTCAAGCTAATTTTCATTCTTTAGCTCTTTCTTTATCATCTCTTAACACAAAACCCTCCTTTCACTAGGTTTCTCAAACCCGTCACTAGGGTTTTAAGCCAAAATGTAGGTTTTTGGTCCTTATCCACTTTGTTCAGCTCCTGAGATACCTTAAACTTCCTTATTATACATTTGTTAGATTTATTTCACCTACCATACACTTCCTTTTCTCCATTTTGTTCATTTTCATGGTTAGGGCTTCTAGTTCTTCACCCTTGTCTAGGTTTTGACAATCTTCTTAATTCCTTCTTTTTTTTCTCTCCTCTGACTTAGTATTGAGATTTTTTTGTTGACAACCCTTCACCTCTATCTCTCATTATTCTACAAATCATTCTTCTTATTCTAGTTTATATCTTTCACTACAAAATGTTTCTTGATTGCTCCTCTTTTGGTATTCTTCCTTTAATTGGAACATGACAGTTTGTTTCACTTAGGTTTATAGGCCTCTATGGATTATTTAGTTCCTTCCATAGACTTAAGTCATTATTGCACTCATTTTCTACCCTTTATCATTTGAATAAATCCTTCCTCATGGATTTTGTGTCTAGGACACTAGTTTTCAATAACTCAGTCACAGTTTTTCTTTCTAATAGTGTGCATTAGGATTCTCCCTTTCTCAAGCACTTATGCATTTGAGTAATATTTTTCTAGATTTCATCATCCTTAAATTCTTCACTCTTACTTTGAAAACTCCAAGATAAATCCAAATTTCATGTGTTTCCAAGATAAATTTATACATGCACATTTTTTCTTAAGACCTAAACTCCAATGTAACTCAGTTCAGAATAGAGTGATCTCAAGGCATCTTACTCATGTATAACCTTCTTGATAATTCAGTAGATACTAGTAAATATTCCTTTTCCTTAATATCCTCCATTACACATGAAAAGTATGTGTTCATTGACACAAAGGTACTTTGATTTTTGTAGAGTGCATGGAATGACATCTAGACCCAATTATTCTTGCACAAAAGGGCTTATTGTACCCTCTTTCTTCATCACAAGACCTAATGAATTTGATGAACTTTTGATGAGTCAATGGTCACAGACTCCTTCTAAGTCATGTTCAAGGTTTCACTAGTCCCTTAAAATTATTTTGAGGACAATTTCAATAATTGCATGTCAAATCTCCTCATACTTTTCATGGCTAGCTAACGTGTTTGACTCTCAAGACATACCTATAACTAAGCAAAACAAAACTATACTCAAGAGTGATGCCTTGACTAGTTTTTCACTAGTTCCAAAGACACCTTTTTAAATACATAGTTTCAAGTAGTATTGTTAATAATCCTTTTGAAATACATTCTTCTTCCTTCTAACACATTAATATACCATGAAGCCCTTTGCACATCATTCTTACCTAATGGTTCTTAAACTTCATCAATTAACTCATTATCATTTCTTTTTTAGAGTAACCACAACTTGGTATGTTCATGAAAGGTTTACACACATATATATGGCAATGATTGATAAAACATACTCAGACCATGATTTTTTTTGCGTATTGTGAAGTGTTTATGAGTTTTCTCTAAGCTTAGACTGGGAAATTGTATCAAATTTTCATGAGTTGACATGATACATTGGCTGTTATAACTACAACTAAGAGATAATTTATACCTCTTGCATAGACTACAATAAGTCATACATACCCTGAATGACACCACACTTGACTTAATGTACCAAAGCAATGCTGCCAAGTTTCCTTCTCACTCATAATTTTAGAACTCATGGTTATTTCATTTACATATGTTTGATGACTTGGTAGAACTGATTTATACTTTTCTTAGTTTGGTTACTCAAGGGAGACTTACAAACACTTTGTTCCAACTTGAACCTGCATAAATACCTTGTAAGGGGGACTAACAAACATACCTTGACCAATTTTCTCAAAATCATTATGGAGAAGACTTGGTTTAGCAACTGCAGGATGATAGAGTGCTTTCAAAAACTCATCATGCTTTGTTAAAGTGATACATGCCTTCTAGAAGCCTAGTTAAAGCATACATTATTTATTGGATCACTTTAGAATAGTAGATAGTCATCACAAACACGTGAAGAATCTATCCTATCTCTTTTTTGTCTTGAGATCTTGTCAATTTCTTTGATGCACTTCTAGGTGTAATAAAATTATTTCTTAATCCTTCATATTTTGATTGGATTCCTGATAGACATACATGTTTAACTTCATTCACTTGCTTTTTATTGACTATGACAGGAGTTCATTCATGACTGACACTTGATTTTCTTTCATTCTTCTTTGCTTGATCATCAACTTTTGATTCTTTTCTTGAACTTGTATCATCTTCCTATACTATCCTCTTATCAGTCTTTGCTTCCTCAACTCTAGAATTGATTTCCTTGACCTTGTATATGTACTTTACTTTCTTATTTCTAGTGTCTCTTTCAAACATAGCTGGCTTTGTTTCATCTTTAGGATTTTCCTTCACCTTGAAAACCTTTATTCCTTTCCTTTTTGAATGCATGAAGCTTATCATTATATCTAGGATACTCATGAAAGTTTCTTGCAAAATGCCCTTGCTCATGATAATTGAAACACACAACATAGGTATTTCTTCTCAAGTCTTCTTCTTCCCAAAATTGACTTGATGGTTCTTCTAAGAAATATTTGGAAATGTGACCTTTCTCTTGGAAATTGAAGAAATTTATTTTCTTCTCTTTTCCACTTCTGTTATCCCTCCATGGGTGGTCATCTATGACATGCTTCCTACATTCCTTAGCTCTATATACATAAGCATGATAAGAAAAACAATAGCAATTGAAAGTCCTTTCATACCTAGATGCATTTGGTTGCCTAGCTGACTTATGCTTTCTTGTGTTTGTCTCCTTTTTCATCTTCATGCTTTTTTCATGATTTTACCAGCCTTTTCATCCTCTCTCTTTTCCATAGGTTCTCCTTTGAATCCTAGACCTGTATTATCACCTACTGCTCTTTGATTTCAAATAATTTCATCAATAATTTTATTACTCTTCTTCATATTTCCATACATCTTCAATATGTTGTTTGCATCCTCTAATTCAGCCTTTATGGTTCTCAATTCTTCTTCATGCTTAAAGCAAGCAAATTATTTTTTCTTCAGTGATTTTTCCACAATTTAAACTATAACTTCCATCTCTTTGAGGGCTTGACCATGATCAACTTCGATAAGTTTGATTTCTTTCTTTAATCCATCAATCAGTGACTAAGAAATCTCATACTTCCTTTTCAGAACTGATTCACCTAGTGGACCCATGATTTTACTCCAAATATCTCCTCCAAGTTGTTAAACTTGACTCAATAGAACTAGGCTCTTATACTAATTTTTGGAAGTTCTAGGCACTGAGAGGGGGGTGAATCAATGTTTTTTCAAAATTTTACAGGTAATTCAATTCACTTAACTTGGCTATGATCAAGTCACGCCATCATTCACAAGAAATAAACATGAAATCACACACAAAGAGACAAAATTTAATGTGGGAAAAATTTCAAGGGAGAAAAACCCTCTGGAACCAAAGAACTAACTTTGACAAATGTCCTGTAAATGTTACAATGGTTTCACTATTGAGAAACCACTCAACATAGAGCTACAACTCCAGATTTTAGTCAAGCTACCACTTGGGCTTTTTCAAGCCACCACTTGTTTGGAAGCTACAACTCCCAAATATTCAACCAAGCTTCAACGTGATCTTCTGCAAGCTTCCATTTATAAGTAAGATTCAAATCCCTGATTGCTAAGCCACCACTTTGTCTTCTTAAATGTTTTGATGACTCTAAATTTGGTTGTCTCACACAATAGATTGTGACCACTAAATCAGTTCATTCTTCTTCTCTCTTCATCCTCGTTCTCATCACCTAATCAATAGCAAGTCTCTGACACACAAATCCTCTTTACATACTCACTCTTTTCAAGTTCCTCTCCTTTAATTATCCCTCCAAGCATTCACTTTCTTATATGTTAAAACTCCTGAAAAAAAATTAGTCACAAAGGAATTTGTTGCTTTCTTTGGTCCACCTATTTTTCAATTCCTTAAGCTCATTTAAAACATAGTCATCTATTCTTCATTCTCATGCTTTGTTCCTCTTCACTTAACTATTATTCACAGATCATCATGACCTCTATATTCATCAGTCTTCAGCTCTCTAATTCTTCAACAACACTTTCTTGTACAATAAACTCTATTTTATATTCAAATACATACTCTCTCACCTTTTGCAATTTACCTTAACCTTGACTCTTCAACTTCCAAGTCTTTTCACTTCACATTTTTGTCTTGGCAGATCATACACAAGGAATAGGAAGACTTTATCTATTTCATTTTTTAATGACATCATCATTTATGTCAGTTTCAGGACCTCACTTATTTTGATCTAACATGAAGAGGCTCGACCATAGGAAGGTTAGTCAAAAAAATTGTAACTCTTCTTACACCTCTGACATTTCTACCCAAATTTCTTTCACAGCTGACACATGCATTTGTAACATTTCTCACTAGCTCCAAACATGAATTCCTTTTATTTTCCTTCACATGCGGATTTTTCCAATTGTTAACATCATAAAATTAGGTTACCAAGGCTTCTTATATTCTCTATTAATTTTTTGCATTCTTCATTCCTCGCCATTTTTCTTTCAAAATTCATTAGAGCTCATAGGAGAGCACTAGGAGCTAGGACGGGTTTATACAGTTTTAAACTTAAACAAGAAGAAGACTTGTGGCCTCATGTCAAGCATTGCATTTAGATGTATCAGGTATGTATGAGGACTTCATCAACTCCAATAGCTTGGAGATCATCTTCAACCAACAAGAAGAAACAAGGAAACACCATCCTCTTCATAAACCATCCTTGGATCAGAGTGATCACGGATTTGCAGTTACAATGAGACATTTACCAAGATTGAATGACACACTAACCCTTCCATTTATAAATTTAATGTCACATTTCAAGAGTGATACTAAATTTTTGAAACTAAATAGTTCCGTGTCTTTTTTCCATTCAAAGTAAGTAGCTCAGAGTAGAATGATTTACAATACATACCTAGACTGTTTTTTTAGTTTCAAGACCCAGTTTTGTTTTCACTTTGAATCCAACAATATGAAGTACATTTTCATGATCAATATATGCATATTCACATAAATGATAACCTATACACCATTATAAACCCTTATTTGCATGGGAACTATGAAGAAATGTCAAGCCTTCAAGACTATATAGCAAACCTTTTTGACTGTTCTTAAGAAATCAGTTTGGATCATTGCATTTAAACACAAAGACACTTCCCTTCTCCAGAACATAAGATTAGATATTTTCTATAACACCTATATCATCCATTTATGCTCATATAGTACTCAAATATGTGTTATTTCACCAGGGGTTGCCTATGCTTCACGAGAGTGGTTTTACGCTTGATTATCCCTTAACGGTAGAAGGAAGAGATTGACAAGAATCATGTTAAATGTATAAGGAACATGCCTGAAATATTTTTTGAAAAGGAATTAAATTCCCCAAACACACTTCCACAATCATGATTTCATCTTGAATCCCTCCTGTCAAGTCAGAATATGCAAAACCTTGAAAAAACACAGATAAATTTGTATTATACAATCATGTCTTAAGATAAAAAAAATACCACCATATTAGACTAGAGAGAGTATTATATAACCCTGAGAGGTTTTCATAACTTGCACAAGTGATTTGATGACATAAATTTCATTTCATGTGCATTGCTTCAGACCTACTGTTTGGTGAGGGTTTGGACAATGACAAAAAAATGAAGATAAATTTCTTGTCTATCAACCATTTAACCTCAAAAATCTTACAAAATTTTTGTATCTGATTTCTCTTCAAAAAATCCTTTTATGATTTATATAAATAAGGCTTGTCAATTAGTTTGAGTGCTAAGAAGACATGTCATTGTTTTAGTCCATCTCTCTTAACCCAGTTTTAGTAAAACTTGAATATCTTCAACAAAACTCATTCTTAGGTCCTAAAATTTTTACCACACCTTCAAAACTCCCTCCTCCATGATTTTAAATTTCCAATTTTACATATTTAACTCTAAAAAACTATGCCCCATCTTATTTGGACAACATTTGGTCTCTATTTCTGAGAGATTGTGTTATACAGACCTATATAAGTGCTCAATTCACCTCCTTAGACAATTTTGAATCCCTATATACATAATATACCATCATGTTGTGCTCATGCCATGTTTTTTTACATCATCATACTTTAGCTAATAATCCTCACTTGCCTACTAGTCTTATCTTTACTTAAAATCTTCATAATGATCATCTTCATGCCTCATAAACCTGATTCTTGACCTAATACTCCTCATATCCATGTTGTGCCATCTCATATTACTTCAATCATGATTTCTCTACTTTTTCTTGATCCATCTCTTATGTTTCCATTCCAACTTACTTGACCTAAGACTAAGACGATATAGGGTGACCTGAATCTTCATGAATTGACCATATTGACTTGTTACAAACTCAATAACATCTCAAACACATCTCATGGATTACATCTGACCTCATGAATTATTTAGAGGACTCAATAACACAACTTCCTTGATTAACCATTCACCTAGACCATGTCTGAACACATGATATCATGACTTGAGACCACATGAAGACACCTAGATAACTTAGACATCTTTTGACATCACTAACCACTTGACATCAATGACAACACATGACTGTGACATCAAACACGAAGAATTAGAACATGAAAGAAGATAGGAAAGGGGTGAGGAAGAGGGAAAGGAGAGGATATAGTTAGTCAGATGTGGATGATGCACTTGTCGATGTTGATTCACTTTCTAATGGAATTTTGGAGAGTTCCTCTTGGAAGATATCAATCCCTTTGAACTCCTTACTATATCGAGTAGTTGCAGAGCCAATTCTTAGAGGTAGCATTGATTTTTTTGCATTTCATGAACCATGCCTAATGTTCCTTCACGATGTTGGATATAAGAACCCTTATCTTAGCAATACACTCAAGTGTGTCTTCGTTGAAAGAAAATGGATCTTCAACCTCCTTATTAACAAACTCTCCAAATAGTTTCAGTATATCATCCACATAAGTGTTTTCATCCACCGCATGTACTCCAAGATTATATACCTTAGAATTGATATCTTCTTGCATCTTAGAATTATGTTCCTCGTATGATTATAATTCATCAACATCATGGTTTATCATCTTGTACCAAGTGACAAGAGTTCTAGCCCAAAATCAAGACAAGTCTTAAGATGAAGAATCGAATACCTTTATGTTCACTAGGATGGAAGAGTTGACTTTTCCCATTTCCACCACTAGTGGAAATACCTGGTCCCAATGTTCCTTCTCTATTTAAATTGTGTCTCTTGTCTTCTCAAATCTTCCATATCTACTCTTTTCGGGACCTCTGTGTAGTCATTCCTGCTTCTATAATTTCCTATCAGACCTGTGACATTCGTTTACATTCAGCTGAGTTACTTCCTCACTTTATACTTGAACATTAGAGTTTCATTTCCATTAGTTTAATTATTTATCCAATTTATACTACTTTAGAGTATTTATTTGCAGCATTTATGTCCTCCTAGATTAGATTAACTATCATTATACTTCTCCTAATTTGGTTAATTTTAGTTAATCATTTTCGTGAATCACACGTCTTTCACGCTTAAGATCATCTTATTCTTATTCTATCATGGGTCAATTTTCTCTATCTAATTTACTTAAGATATATCCCACTTGTCAAGCTATTTTCCAAAAATCCCTAGACACCAAGTGTTTTGACGACAATATGCACAACCACAAGAATTAAGTTATATGCTTCATTGTTTCTTTGTCGACCCTTGTCTTAATGAGCCTCCATCTAATCAACCTCTATTAGACTCGATTCAGGCCCTACATATATTATTTCAAGATAAAACTACTTCGATTCAAGCCTTCCATACATTATTTCAAGATAAATTTGCAGCCATGGACTCAACAATCACTTCTCTTAGATATGAAATTAAATATCTTAAGGATGCTTCTCAATTGTATGTTTTTTATCCTTCTACATCTTATATGCAATTGATGTCCCCTACATGTCATATAGTTAAACCTCAAGTCATGCCATTGCTAGAACTTCTCGTACTTGATCGCAATACTAAGCCATGTGACATTCTTACTGAGCTTCTTAGTCATCAATTAATCACTCTACCATCTATTGATTACTATCCTCGTTGTCTCCTAACAAAGTATCAAGGTCACCCATATTTACATTATCATCGAATCAATGGACATAATGACCATGATTTCTATTCTTTACAACATAGATTAAAACATCTCGAGTGTCAAGGATTTATTTCATTCACTGGAAAACATCCTATTGCATGCCCACCTATAAATAATACACCCACACGGGCTCCTAAGTCTACTTTTCATTTGATTAGTCAAGATCCATCTAAGCAAGCTCCTACGGTTGCTAGCGAGCCTCTCTCTAATATTTCTAAGGATGTTCTAGATGTTTCTCTTATTCATTACATGTGTGACATTGACAACCCCTCACATATGCATAGTGATCATTCTCCTAGTCCAACAAGTTCTTCTCCTATTTATGATATTGTTTCTTCTCCGCTTGATGAGCATCACACCACCATTTCTCCTGCGCCTTCTTCGAATGGACAAACACCACATAAGCAATCACCTAAAATATCCCCAAGTCAACACAATCAACCACCTATCGAAATTAGTTCACAAACCACTCCTACTAAGTCGTCTACTGCATTACCAAATAAACCTAAGTAATCTCCCTTGAGACTCAGTGCAACATGGTCTCCTCTAAAATATAAACTCCAATCAATTAATTTTTTCAAAGCAACTATTCCTCCTCCTAGTGTTTATGAACACATTTTCAATTTCATCATTGTCACCTAGTTCTACTACAAACTTTTCCCAACAAGACCCCACCAAGCGTAAACTTGGCCTTTGGTAGGTGACTCTTGTTACTCTACCCTCTTGATGATACACTCATATTCTTATGGTTCTTATATGACTGTTGAGGGGTCTTTTACCATAAAGAACCTTGTTTCATCTTACATTCCTCCATTACATCACCATTTATACATACACACATCTATAATACTTTAACACTCCTTACATATCATCAATTAAACAAAATTTATCATGTTTGATCACCCTTATACATTATCCATTACATAGTACACACATTATCATACACTTGGGGGGAATAAAATCTAACACCCCCCTTCTCATGCATCATATCAATCATCTCTATTATCTTTGCATTTTCCTACAAACGCCTTTCATAGAGCATTTAGCACCATCATTATCCTGATGATACACTCTTGTGCTTCGGTTCACACTTGACTGTTGAGGGATTACCATTACACTGAACCCCACACACTGCACTATAGGCAATACACATTTATACTTTATCACACACATTGTGCATCATACACCATCCATTCTACACTTAGTCTACATGCTACATTATACTACATTCTCATCATGCACATATTAGTCATTCTACGTATTACATATGTCATTAGGTTATTTCACACAACACATTTATACATCATCTATATTCTATATACTATGCTATTCTACATTATCTATGAGCCTAGCTTTACATTTCATCCATACATTCTACATTATCATAAATTACATTACATATTATACACATTACATGTTACACATTTACACACCTTACATCTCCTACATTCCATTATACATATCGTGCATTTACATACCCTATTCATCACTTGGTTGTTTATACTACATTGTCTTCTACACGTTGCACTCACCACCCTATGATGCACTTTAGTTCCTCAGTCCATACTTGAATGCTGAGGGTTTACAAATCAAATGAACATTACATTTACAATGTGACATTCCTAGGCTCGTGACATACGCTTTAGGCTAAATCATCACCCACCTCCATCATTTCCTCTAGTAGTGGTATATGGTTTAGGCTAAATCACCACCTCCATTATATCATCTTGTAGTGGTATACACCTTAGGTTACATCACCACTCATCCATTCATCTTATAGTGATATACGCTTAGGGTTAAATCATCACTCATCCTTTCATCATATAGTGATATACGCTTAGGGATAAATCATCACTCATCTTTTCATCTTCTAGTGATATACGCTTAGTGATAAATAATCACCCATTCATTAATCACATAGTGATATACGCTTAAGCTAAAATATCACTCATCCAGTCAACAAGTCATGATATACACTTCATATATAGGGTTCACGTACATCCTTTCTACATGTCGCATTTCATCACTACACATATGCATTCATCACAGTGCGCTAGACACAACGAACACTACTCGACCATTTCTTGATGATGCACTCTCATTTATGGTTCATTCTTGACTGCTGAGGGGAGAAAAACTAACCTCGTTTCATATACTTACATTCACTTAGGGGTCACATGGCTCCTATCATTCCATCTAAAATTCCATTCCATCAATACACAACATATTATATTGTCTTGCATGCATTTATTTTTTCTTCCTAGTGTTTTACATGTTCACTTTATTACACATGTTAGATGTATTTCTTATATGTCATTATCTATATCATATACACATCTACATTCATGATTTTTTTAGTGTGATTGAAGATACAAGACTCTACACGTGGCATGGGTGCTCGCCTTCTATCCTTCCTATACTGGTTACTAAGGGCATCCACATTTGTCTCATTCACGTGTTATCATTTCATTTTATACTTAGCATCTTACATTACTTGCTCATACACGATTTTTTACATATTGATTAGTTCTCTAACATACTAATGAGTTTTCCATGTACAACACTTGTTTTGCAGGATTACATGTTTTCATAAATACTTGTTTCTCTTTTATGTACTTATATGTTATTATTTTCCATTGTATGCAGGATTTTCCCTATGTTTGTGTGCACACTTGTTTGTTGTTTTTAGCCATAACAGCTTTACGTGTCTTCTGACATCATGATTGATGTCCCATGTTTGCAACCCGCTTTATGTAGATTAATTGTTTTCTTGCGTGTTTACATTTACTGCATTGTTTGTGTAGCTTACACATGTTTTATGTATGCATGCATTTTTTTCTTTACACTTGTCTTTGGCTAGCCTTCTCATTTGTGCGTGCCTTGGTTTCTACCAATCACTTTCCAGGGTACACAGTTCAAAGTGCGGTTGGTCCTCTTTTGAGGCCACATTCTCCTATCAGTAACATCACATGTGTCCCCAAAGAGGGGGGCATCATTTGGGGGTTTACACACTAACACAATGCAGCTACACCGGTTCAAGTTAGTGCACTTTCTGCCTTTGGCATTGTGGGATTACATATAGTGAGTGGCTTTAGACCAGTCTACAAAACCCATACACAGTGACTTTTATAGAACATGGAGTCCTTAGCATTTTTGGGAAGCAGTTATGGGCTTAAAGGTTAAAGTAAGTGTGTCTCCCTACACTACTTCGGTCAGTGGCATTAGATTGCCTGAAAAACCAGGATAGTACAGAGATATCTTCACACATTTCATAAGAAGTGGTTAGAGCTTGGAGGACATCAAGTATTTCCTCCCTACACTTCGTCAGCCAGGGTGGCGTGATATCGCCCAAAAAACTCACAGCAGTATAAGATATCATTTTACACCCTTTTCTCTCCACATGGATCAGGTGCACATGATCCATTTACATTTTCATTCAGCGTATTTTACATTTGTGTATTTTACACATTTCTATGCACATGTGTATTTTAAATATTTTTTTTACATACATACATATTTGACTACTTGATCATTTTCTCCTTGCATGTCTATCCATATGAGAAACAAGCAGTCAAATTGGGGGTAGCAACAACAACAAAAATGACAACGACATCATCGACAACAATATTCTATGACAATACATGCTTTACTAACCATGTAGGTACACTACACACTGTAGCAGATACACACACGTTCTGCCCTAGGTTCACTCTCATCACTTTTTATTTACACATTTTTCATCTTTAGATTCCATGCTCCTCCATCTTCTTTTTTTTATTCCATGCTTGAGTCTATTCCTTTGGCATGTTTCTACTACACTCTCCATGGATACCATGTATGCAATTTTGTCTACTTTATTTTACCAAGATTTCATCTCACCAACATAAAGTGGAGGAAATATGTAGTCACAAAATCATGCACTTTAGGCATTATTTAGCTCGGTCTCATACTTCTATTTAGAAGGTTCTTGAGTGAAGAAAGTACTAATTAATCCCATATTTTGGCCATCTTGTTTTCCTTTGATTTCATCATTCCCACACATTTTTATGTACATGCCTAGTCTATTTTGGCACTTTCTCATCATTTTAGCTTAAACTGGGGTGCCCCCCAGTCCCACCCAGGGCACCTTGATCATTTTTCTACTTTCCCGTCATTTTTTGGGCTCTTTCTATCCATTTTTCATCCTTATATTTTTTCTAATTGGCCATGTCAAGGTTAATTACGAAATTAGATCAAGAGTATGAGACCATAATGAGGGTCGTAACGTCATTTACTACTATCACTCGATCTAGAAATGCATCCATTGCATCACTTGCATCCACATAATTCTATGCATCAATGCTAGGAGATCTACATCAACACACAATTCATAGGGGGAGGGATTCTATTCTATTCCATGCACACATACTATTGCATTTTCTACATTTAGTTATTGCTCGATACTTCACAAAGTACAAATGGCACAAGATCACTCAGGGCACGACATGTACACATACACCAGAACTACATTTGGGTCCTAAAGGTAGTGCAGTGCTCAATGCCCATTGTTTTAGAAGATGAGGTCAGTCTGACCCATTCATTCTGCATCTTTATTTTTAGGGTTTTGATACTTCCATTGCCTTTTATAGGTATTTGTTTCATATTCCATTAATTGATACATTCGACATAATTCAACAAATCTAGTGCAACAGATAGTGATGGTAACAGGTCATAGTCTGACCCTACAAGAATCAAGTTCCAATATTTTTCAGAGACCAAGGCACCTATTCTACCATACCAGGGTGCCTAAGAGTACCCTAGTACCCTCATGGGTTCTCCAGTCTGCTCATATCTTCAAGATCCACTCTTTTCGGACCTTTGTGCAATCGTTTTTGCTTCTAGAATTTCCTACCAAACCTGGGAAACTCTACGACAATCATCTATAATCAACTAAGTTCCTTCCTCACTTTATTCTTTCACATTAGGGTTTTATTTCCACTAGTTTAATTATTTAGCCAATTTATATTTCTTAAGAGTATTTATTTGTAGCGTTTATGTCCTCCTATATTAGATTAACTATAATCATACTTCTACTAATTTAGTTAATTTTATTTAATTATATTGTTATACTCCATGGTCAATTGTGGATACTTCACATAGGTGGGAGCCTTATGAGAAATATTCTAAGTGAGGGTCAATCCTCTGAATGGTCTTGTGCTCGCAAGAACATAGACCAAGTAGGATGTCATTGAAAACTTTCTCGTAGATGACAACTGGAGTAATTGTTGATGGATGTTGTCACTGATTATCTACCCCCAATCACTCATCTTCTTACCCTTAATGACCACAAGGATTAACTATGTCATTCAAACCTAAAAATCCCTCATCACCTCTTCTCCCATCACCTTTTTCAGTAGGATGATTGCATCCAAAAATCCTTCGTGAAACTCACTTTGAGATATAGATTTTGGTATGCGAGATGGATTTCTTCCATGTTTCAACTAGGACCCCAATGCAAGGCCTTAAATTTATGATTTTGTTTTTTGACCATTTTCCCAAAGCACATTCTTTCATGATAATCACCATGTTGTTATATGTCAAAATTTGCATACTTTGGGAAATTCCTTTAGGAGTAATCACTACCAAAATTGAACTATCATCCACCCTTATAATTCTTGTCTCTAGATCATAGTGATGAGCACATTCCAATACCAAATACATGCTCTAAACTAATACATTATGACCACCCAATGCGTACAATCCATTTGTGAATATTTTTTCCTCCACTGGTTCTCTAGGACCACTGAGCATTTGTTTCTTGAGATCTTCCAAGTCCATATGAGTAACATCATTATCACCCACACCTAGGTATTCTAATACCAAGGAAGAAATGGGATCAATAGAAGAAAATTTTAACTTCATACTTGTGAAAATCATCAAGATGAGTAAAAATGAAGAAGAAAACAACTTTCTACAATTGAATAGGACACTTTCTATTTTTAGCAGTTAGGGTTCAGGAGCTGCTATTTTGGGAAAAAGTGGTTTTTTCCTTAATACGCTTTTCAAAAACCCTTAACATTTTGGGAATGCATTAACTAATTTTTATTGGTGATTTTTTGATATTTTCTATCTTTGGAAAGTTACTTTTTGTTTTTTTCTATTTTTTTGCTTTTTTGGGAAAGATTGTCTAGTTTGTCATCTGCATTGTTCTCTGAGTGTATTGATCTAAGGAAGCTTGATATTTTATGTAAGTTGATATTTTGAGTAAGTGAGGGTACTACATATTATTTTTGTAAATAGTACTTATGCACCTATTATTGCAATAAAAATTCTTTCATTGGGTTCGACTTGCTTACAAACCATCGTGCTAAAAAATTCACCTCAATCTGCCATCTAGAATACTTAGAAATGGAAAAATCATCATCAAGGGCATTAAACTAAGGTTTTATACCATTAAAAATTCAAGGAATCATATTTTCTATTGTTACAATCTTCTTATAGGTGCCTTGGATGAGGAACAACTATGAAAATTTCAAGGGAAACGGATTATAGGTTTGGAAGATGTGAATTTTTCTTGTTTTCGTGTATATGGCAGCCCTAGAGGAATTTTGACAAAAATTATGGATATTTTACAGGATCTTATATTTTTTCTCAGCAAAAATGGAGTTCCTATGGATAAATTATGTGGTTCAGAGTTATTTTATGTTTTTTAAAACTCGTGGCAGTATTTTTGCTTCACGGGAGAGGTAGAAGCAAGCAAAAAGACTTAGATAAATCTTAGGTTTTCAACCTTCTTGGAATGGGGAAATTTTTACTATCCACTTTGGATAGGGACAAGAGGGATGGATAAATATCCCATCATGTGGTCTTGAAAAGTGGCGACATTTGATTACACGATGAAGGAAGGGGGAAACACTAACACTTAGTGCTAAAGGACCGAAATCGGGTCACATGAATAATCATGACAGGAGATATAGTGGAGAAAATTTTCTTGTCCAATCTATCCCCTAGGGATAGGGAAAATAGGGACATAAAAATGTGTCATCATATGGTGATGAAAAGTGGTGAGATTTTATTCGGTGTGAAGGTGGGGCGAAGGGGTTGTTTTAGCATTGCAGAGCTCCAACTAGGTCATGTGAGAAACCAAAGCCAAGGATAGAATTTGGAACATTTAATTTTCCCCTCTATCCCCTAAGGATAGGAAGAGGAGGGAAAGAAAAAATTCCCTGCCCTGGTGATGACAAGTGCAACAACTCTATTGCACGAAAGGAGGGGCTAGAGATATGTGAAAAGGGCTTGCGAAGTGCTTAACAAGGTCACATGAAGAATCTTAGGGAAAAAATAGGGTGGTGTGAATTTTATTTTCCCATATTTATCCAAGGTATATGGATAGGAGGGACATAAAAATGTGCCTCAACCTAGAGGTGACATGTGTCCTCTTGCAAAATTGGCTAAGTATGAGAGACGTATCTTCCAAGAGAGATACTCGTTGAATAAATTACCAGAGCTCTAGGAAGACTAATTTGATGAACCTATATATTATTTTTACTCCAAAAATCCTTAAAAATAAAATGGGATGGATATAAATTTCCAATTATTCATGAAACCCCCTCAAATGTCTCTTGTTTCTTTGGACAACAGGGTTTGTCTGTTGAAACTGAGATTCCTTGAGAAGTACTCAAGTCTTGAAAAAAATGTGAAAGTTCCATTGTGTATATTATTGAATTATATTTTAAATTACAAATTTTTTGACTCCTAACTCCTTATGTATCTCCTGTAATCATTTGTCGAAGCTTAGGTACAATTTTAGACTACAAGCTCCTTAACCTTGAAAACCCCACTTTCACTACACTTATTATTTGATCTTTGAAACTTCCCTAAATATTCCTAAATTAGTTCCATTACTCTAAAAAATATTCAACAACACTCCCATATGGTTTAGGGATTTCAAATTTTTCCCATTGGATGCACACTTGTCTTGGAAAATACCAAAAATAACCTTTCTAGGCCTACTGAAGAATTCACCTTAAGAAGCACCGCACTGAAAGAAATGAATGACATTATCACAATGTTTAAAACACTTGATCAAGTATGTAAAAAACATTTTATTACTTGAAATATCAAGATAGGCATGACATAGAGGTAAAAATAATTTAGAGAGGTGTTTAGGAGGGTTTTCAAGAAAAAAATTTGACACTAGGGTTAATTTTGCATGTTTCAAGTTTGAATTTTTCCCTTACAAAAAACATATGACAACAAAGTACATGGTCAAGATTTGAGTTGTATTTGGAAAGTATGTATCTGTTAATGGAGATTTTTGTTTCTCTAAGGTTCAAAATCAGAGTTGAAGATGAAGAATGGACTTTTTTTGGTTTGATTGATATTTCCAACCAAGTGTTGAGCTCATGTGATGACTAAGTTGTTACATGTATGTTTCTTTTTCATTAATGTTAAAATGGTGAGAACGATCTAATTGCATGTGAGTACCTTTAGGGGATAATGAATGTGAATACCTTAGGGGAGAATTATCTATTTGTATTTTCCATCAATGGCGTTTCCATCAATGACAAAGGGGGAGATTTTTGGCATTGTGTTGTAATTGATGTCAAAGTATGATGATGAAGGTGTTGATTTTTCAGGGGTCATGGACTGTTGTCATTTATGTGTCCAAGTTTCATAGGTCATTAATGATAAAGATGGTTTTCTAAGGTGTTAATATGATGTCATAAAGTGTGTGATGTCATGTCATGTGAAGGTAAATTAGTAGTGTCCTTCATTGTTGACATGTCAGGTTAAGATGACAGTTTTTGATGTGTCTTGAGTAGTGTGATGGTTTTACATAGGTAGATGGATGTTGGAGTGATCTCATGAATAGTGTTAAAGGATCTTGTAGGTGTGCAAGAGTGGAATATTCATGAGGAGGTCATTATGAATGGTGCAAGAATGCTTAATATGCTTTTTTGTGAGGCCTAGCCATCATTCATGAAGGAGGAAGGTATGTTAGGGTGGTTCTCTGGTATGTAGAAGCTGGTTGAGCATTGAGAGCATGAGAATGAGGTTTAGAATACATGAGTAGAGTTATGTAGGTCAATTGGAAAAGAAGAATGAGGTGTAGAATATCCAATTATTAGAAGCACCGAGACTAAGAGGGTGGGGGTGAATCAGTCTTACAAAACTTTCATTTCATTTTCCATAGCTTACAACATCATCAAAACAACCATTCAACATGCATATTCAATTATGAACTTATTATATGTACAACATCTATCCAAAAATACATGAAAAAGAGAGAGATAACACCTTAACACCAAATTTAAAGTGGGAAACATTCAAGGGGAAGAAAACCCACTAAAAATCTTGAATATTTTACTCAATCCAAAAGACGCGTGTAAATATTACACATCACACAATATTTTTTTAGTAAAGCAACCACTTCACAAGGAGAACCCACCCCTATTTAGAATAGCACCCACTATACAAGGAGGATACGACCCCCCAATATGATCAAGCACCTAATCAACCATCTGAATATGAAGATCACTGAAGTATTGTTGCTCTTACATCAGATTGTGATCACAAGTTCAACTCCATGCACTCAAACACTTCTTAAACTACCCTCTTTCCTACTTTGCTCAAATGTGCAGCATACCATGCATATTACATCAAGTGACCTTACAAACCTTCTTCTCCACTCTTCTCAACTCTCCATTCCTCTTCTCAACTCTTCCCTTTACCCCTCTATACTCTTCTTTCACCTCCTCTATCTCACTCACACCCCCATCAATAACAACACCCTTCAATGAGAAAATACACTATCCTCTATATACTTGACTGATCATGAAAATAACCAAAATTCAGCCAAGACCATTAATTTTGGTAACGATAAAATGAAAAAACACTACTTAATCATATAAAATCACTCCAAGATAGACCCATTAGGTTGGAAATATCCTAGATACACCAACTAGCACAAGGCTACTCAAATAGGCCTAAAAAAAGGCATCATATCCAATGAATGGAATTTTAACTTCAAGGGAACACTAAAGCTTCACCAAGAATCCAATAGCCCCATACATGTCATTGACATCCTCTCACAGCCTTCAGCAAGCCTAAAAACCTCTGCACCATCCAACATCATCATGAAGTACACCAAAAAGAAATCCCTTCCAAATACGTCTTCTAGCACCTAAAACCAGTCCGTAAGAGTGTATAACTTTTCACATCAAAATAAAATTTCAAGAATTATTGGTCACATGAGTGCAAGATACCTGACCCCAACTCACTCTCTAAGTCCATGAGACACCATTAAACAGGGCACAACACTCCAAGACATCCATATCTCTTATCTCGCTTAAGCATGTTAATCATGCCTATAAATAGGTTACTAAGAATCAACAAATTGGCACACCAAATCACCTCACCAAGGCACAGGTCACACATCAATGGAAATATTATGATGTATAATATCTGATGTAACTCACTTCATCCTCCAAATAAAGTCTCAAGTCATCTAAAAAACCAATCTATGAAACTACTCAATCAGACATCTAGGACTCAAGAACCATTTTTGAGAGAAGCATGCTCTAATACCTCCAAATTCACTTACACACACAACCAACACTTATAACACACCAAGTATAACATGTTACACCTCTCCAATCATTTAAAATAATAATTTATATAGATAAAATCATGCCTTCATACATGTTCCATCACACCTTCTTGGCAAGCCTAATAGGGCTGATTAGACCACTAGGGTTTCAACATGAAACCAATTCTTCAGATCAAACCAAGGTTTTAAACACATCACGTCAGACACCAATAATCTATTCAATACCATCAAACCTTACTAAAATATCCAAAACATCTAAAACCTCCATGACTAGGTTTTAGCTGATAAGGCCAAAAGTGGTAGAGCAACTTTGGAGACCTGTAACTCAAAATTTCTTCACCCAGCCTACTTGAAAATTTTCATGGTGACTTATATAACATCACATGCTTTCTAAAACAATTCACTTTTCTTTATGAAACCTCCAACTTAGTCTTGTACCTACAAATCTCCACAAAACTTTCTCCAACTTGCTGAAACACCTAGAACATGAAATCACCACCAACAAGAGAACTAAAGAGTCCTCTACATTCTTGAGTCATCACATTTACCTTTCCACTTCATTCAGATACTATACCATACATTTCTTCCCTATCGCTTTAGAACTAGGGTTTGATTATGTTTATATACCACCTCTGCTTCTTAATTATTTTTCATAAATCTCTGATGTCAAAATGAATTATTTATTCTTGAAAAAGCTTCTTGGTTCCATGAAAAACATCCCTTAAAGTCTTATCCTCCCATGCAAAGCTCACATGTGTGGGTGAGCATTCAAAGTTCACCATCAAGCTAGTTTTTTCCTTCTTAAGAACTTGGTAGAGCCAAAAATCAATTTTCTTGTAACTTCTTCACTTTCCTAAATTGAAAGTTTTCATGAAGCACTAGAGGGACCTCATTTAACTATCCCAAGTATCATCTATGCCATGTAACCTCTGAATCTCTCTAGACAATAAGACTTACCTTGCATTTATTTACCTTGTCTTATAGTATTTCTCTAAAAGGACCTTAATCATGCACTTACCAGCTTAGATATGGTCTGATGCACCTTCTACACATGTTTTACAACCTCAAAATACACCTAACATGCTCCAAGGATTCCACCTTGATCCATTTCGCATGTTACCAACTCACCTTGCTTGCCCTAGGACTCGGATTAGGCCTAGAATGACCTGATGTAACACATGAATCATAGTATTTGACCTAAATAACCTCTTACATAATCATTTAAAGCTTAACAACATCAAATAGACCATGTTAGACCTTATAAATTCCTTCAAAAACTATTGGATCTCACATCATGACCATACTAGCTTACACCATGCCCTAGACCATCCCAAAACATCATAACAACTTGACCAAATTAGGACACTACCAATCAACCTTCATCTTAACTCATGGATGACACCTCATGAAGACAACTAAACTCCCTTTTCAATCAATGAAATTTTACATCAATGATAACTATACAAACACAATTCCCAACACATGTTGAAGAAAACAAAGTGTTATTTTTTGTTTTGGTGTCTCATAAAAAATGTTTTAGAGTCTATCTGAAGCTTGTTTGAATGCTTTTGATTAATTCCAAAGTTTGTGGTTTGTCATGGTATGGGACCAAAAATGTTGTCCAACTAATATAATAAATAATTTGGAGCCTTCCCTAAGTGTAATGAATTTTGTCTGAAGTATATTATATTTAATTTGGAGTCTAAACCAAATGCTTTGAAGTCTTTTCGAAATATTTGGAGTCTTTATGAAGATTATGGTTTGATGTGATCTATGAAATGTTGTTTGATATGACTATTGCAATGATTTTTTTTGTTTTCTTGATTATTTTTTGTGATCATGTTTGTTCAAATTTCAATAGATTTGAAAGAATAATTGTGTTTTTCTTATTATTGAGCGGCATTCTCTGTTTTTTGGCAATAAAATATTCATAGTTCTCAGGATAACCCAAGTGATGGTGTATAAATCATAAGGTGATGAACCTGATATGATGTAGTATCTTTATGCCTATTTTGGTTGCATGATTGTGTGTTTTGATGGTGTTTGAGCCTCCTCTTTGAGGACTGGTTTTTAGGTCATAGACCTAGTGAGGATGGTTACTCCTAAAGGTGGTGTCATTACATGGGATGATGGTGCAGAGGTGTAGAATATTTTTGGAGGTTTCTAGTGGTCCTAGACATCATGTCTAAGTGGTCCTTGATATTTGGTAAAGCTATTATTAAGCCAAGTGATATAGTTTTAAAGAGAAGGCAGTTTTAGTGAATTAGGCCTAATTGTGTCCTAATGGAGGATTTGATTTTGTGGATGCTACTACCGACCTAAGTGGTATTTTGTATGATGTACTCATGATGTTTTCAAGTTTTTTTAATGATATTTTTCCTATGATTTCCTACCTATGTGTGTTATAATTGTAACATCCTCATTTTTAAACATTAGAACAAGTGAATTTTTTTTTTTTGATAAATGATTCCTGTTTCTAAATACATAATTTAGAACTCACAAATCAAAACAACCATTCTTATAACAGATAACCATATGTAGCTGTAATGTCTCGGAGTACTTCCGATCTATTCATTCCATGACTCGGTAATCAACCGATCTATTCATGTGTATCAAAGAGTTGGCGTTTTTATTTTAACACAATACTCTTGCAGTTCTCTTCCCTAAAATGGGATTTAGAATGCTCTATCCAAGGAACCTATCTGAATAATTGTTACCATTATTCATCAGCATCTCATCCCTTAGACTAGGTGACTTAGGACAACGCAATCAGCAGCTTGCGATACTTTGGCCAAAGATTTGAAACATACTGCTTATGTCTCGTATTCCTTAACGGCATACTCATCAATCTGGAATACGTCCTTCACCCCATTCCTATGTTATGTAGAATGTCTTATGTTGACTTCTGTCAGACTCTCCTGCCCCAAGTTATTCACTCGAGAATGGATTAGTAAGGTGACAACGTTATATGGATGCTCCTGAGGACTAGGGATACGCTGACATACTGGGTCAACCCTAGTTAAACCAGTGTGTCAAGATACCCCGAGTCTCCTAGGCAGCCTTATAACATGACCACATTCCTAATCAGTCCCAGAGTAACTTGTTCGAGTTAAAGGTATAAATCCTATCGATCAATGCAAAGGGTGTCGTCATAAGTCACCTGCATTGTTGTATCCTCGAGAAGATCCTAATCTTCTCGAAGGTACAACCCTATAGTTGACTTGTGCCATCATCCTTTAAATCCGCCTCGAAAGGATCTACTTACCGATAAGTGTTACACACGTTGAGTTAAAATTATACTAAAAGATGCTCCCAAAAGGTTAGTCTTTCCCAATCCCTGGGTTCCTCACCTTAGAATGACCTTTCTTAATAAAACCCATTACCCAAGAGAAGTTATTAAGAATAGAGGTCCCATCAAGGAGTTCATAGAATATACATAATTCTAAATCAACGAAATTGGACAATAACCCATAATCTTCACATGAGATTACCAACCAAACCCTTTTTAGGTTTATATCAGTTCTCATAACTGAATTTATATCTTACTTATTAATATCGAGATATAGTGATTAAGAATCCAATTAAATGTCGTCTTGACTTAGATTAAGACCAGGAAGTAATAATTTATTTAGCTTGTTTAGCTTCTTGCTCCAGTATATTTTAACCCTAGCTTCCAGAAAGACAGTGAACTAAATTCCAATTTAGCTTTAGATAGAACATACTAGAACTATTAAACAATCATAAGTATTCAGTCACATATTCTTGCAAGCTTATATTGATAATCACAAAAGTCTCCAAATTATACAATAATAACAATGCTCTCAAGATCATTTGAACCAAAGAAGGTCAAACTATCAAGATATGAATACAAACACATAAGTAACAAATATCTCTTTTTTATTCCCTTCAAGCTAATCAAATACATTTTATGCATTCAGCATACTTGATACAATACTTCAATAGAAAAAGAACATCTTTCCTCATAGAGAATTCAAGCTGTAATTCATCATAAAACCAAATTAAACAATCTGAATATCCTATCAGATCTGCGTGCTTTTACCACTTACGGCAACCATCTGCAAAAATTGTCAACATGGGTCAGTTCGATGAACTGAGCATGATAAGCACTAACTCTTAAAACAATTGCAATCCACCAACTGTTTTCATTAAACAGCCTGTTTAAATGAGATCATTTCACCAAACAAGTAAACATATTTCAGACTATGCTTTTGTAATACAAACATGACTATAAACGCATAACTCATATTATCGTTACTGAATAGTCCTAGATACTTTTCAAATATTTCATCAAAATATTAGGGATCAAGAAAAATGAAAGTATCCATAACAACTATCCATCTGAATCCCAAGGACAGCAACCATCAGACAGACCATTACATTCAACATAGTAAAATGAATATCATAACAAATCATGATTCCATCAATATGTTAAAATAGTTCCAATGGTTAGTTAAAAATATAACAACATATAC
This sequence comes from Taxus chinensis, assembly GCA_019776745.2. Classification (NCBI taxonomy): domain Eukaryota; kingdom Viridiplantae; phylum Streptophyta; class Pinopsida; order Cupressales; family Taxaceae; genus Taxus; species Taxus chinensis. Next base: position 74,995,596 of record CM034150.1, read on the forward strand.
TTTACAATAGAAGAGAAGGAAAACGAGTCATTCCTATTTCCCTTCCAACAAGCTCATGACTGTACCGTCTCCTCGAGAGTAAAGCATTCACCTTATACGCATACGAATAAGTCAGACGAGCCACAAGAAGAACCACAGTTTTGTTAAAGTTTAAATATAACAATTTCCTGTAGCTTACTAGCAGTACAGTAGCTCTCACGCCAAGGCAGTGATGAATAATCTATCAAATAGACTCCACATAACCTTCCATACAAATCGAAAAACAAGAAAATATTCAATGCCATCGCCTGTCGAGGTGCAGTCAACAGCCCCTTAGTTCAGTCAAGCTCAAGACTAGATATTCATGCTAACAGAAGACGTAATCATGTTCAAACACAAGAACAATCCCACTGAGTCGAAACTCACATCAACATTCAGTTCAATTTAATCCCTACTAAAACACAGCAAGGACAAAAATCGAGAATCGAACCAACATACAACATAACATGGGCTCGAACAGTGCCAAATTCAACCAATACTTATATTAAAGGTTTCAATTGAAGTTGAATTCGTATGACAAAAAATCAAGAATACTAAAAGTACTCATAGCAAGAACTCCTACAGATGTTACAACATAAATTAATTTTCAGTGTCTCCACCAAAGTTGATAACATTTAGTACTCATAATAACAACAGCATTCATAAACCAGCTTTGAATGAAATTAAAAATACTAGATACCTGTCAAGGACTCTCACTGAGTCAATATCGACCGAAAACATAACAGGACTTACACAGAAGTAGAAACACCAGTCACTTATCAAGGATTCCAACCATGTGGTACTCTTCAAATAAACTTCTACAGAAGTAGAAAGATACATGATACATATCAATCCAAAAATTCCAATCAAAACAATATCATACCGTGTTCACATCTGAACTCCTTCAGAAGTAGAAACGTATGGCATTCACGACTAACTTCTACAGAAGCCCAAATACAAGATATATATATAAATATTAAGGATTCCAACAGAGCCAATAGCAATAAGTGTTCATAACCAGGCTTATACAGAAGCAGAAACACTGGTTTCCTATCAAGGACTTCAACTGAATCCAAACAACAGTATTCGCTTTAAGCTTAAGCAAAAGACAAAATATAAAAAGTACACCAACTGAGTCTGTACCAAGAAATTATTTTCTAAGCGAAAGTATTCATATTAAGACAACTGAAGTCATTTCACCAATTACCCCTCCAGGACTCCGACTGAATCAAACTACCAGTATTCACATATATGACTTCTACAGAAGACCATAATTTACAAACCATTCCAAGAACTCCACAGAGTCATTTTGTGTATAAAAAAATATATTGCAAACTATCAATGGGTTAAATCCCATAATTGCAACACAAGGGGGGAAATAACTTCTACAAAGTCGCATTCGAATACAATAACACATCGAGTTATCCAAACAGAAGTAACTTAAGTATTATAGCAAGATCTAACAAGATTCAGCAACCATAACACATATTACTCACGAAAAAACTTTTAGAGAAGTCGTATATACTGAACACTCAAGAAATCCAATAGAATCGTTTCAACAAGAGAAAACAGCGAAGTATAGACTTAAGTCCGAATCAGAAAAGAAAACAATTCTTAAACTCCTACAGAGCCAAATTCATATATTTTCCTTGCAACATTTCTTCAAAATCCATCCGGAATGCAAAACACAGCAAGGTAATACATCCGTTCGAAACAAAATGCACACCCATCAAGGGTTTACTCGAAAAATCGAGCTGGTTAAGAAAATACAGCAACTAAATCACACAAAGCTACCATAAAAACCAACTGAACCCGAAAATCATTTGAACAGAGTTATTCTAATGAAATCATTTGAAAGAAAGCAAGATCTTTAAAAGTTAGAGCCTAATATGCTTGGTTATGTTGCGTAAAAATCTGAAGAAGACCACTGAAAGAGCTCGAGCCTTCTCCTCTTTTTCCACGTTAGATTCAACAACAATAACTTGTTATTTCCATGCCTTATAAAATTTCCTTGACAGAGAAAAGAGCGAGTTACACTCATTTTTGCCATGCAACACCAAGTAGACTGGTGCGAAGAACCAGTGATCAGACAGAGGGAAACCCGGAGCGCATGAAAAACCAAACAAACTACTAGTTTTCCATTTTGCATGCCTTCCCGAGAAACCCGAGCTCGAAGACAAAGTTCATTAATTGCATTTACTCCAAATTTCCTGCTCAATCTCCATTTCCACCGACCACCATAGTTGGCGATGGATAAAAACAATTCAAAGACCATTTCTAACTTTGGCGTCTCTGCCACGTCGGCTCTTGCTAGCCATTTAAAACTTCTACCATTTACCTGTCCTTCATGCTTATCCATCCCATTTAATGCCATAGAAATTACCGCCCATGGCTCGCACCCCTTCCTAGGTCCCCTTTCTTCCTTGTTCAATAGTTAGGTTAGAAACATAGGTTAGGATTTAAGATAATACTTAGTCTAACCTTCATAGCAATAGGTTACTAACTTTGAACATTTAGCTTATAGCTTAGGCCTAGGTTAGATTAACACTAATCTAACCCATAGATTATAGTTTAGGTTTAGGTTATTAATCTTAATAAATCCAGTTTAGGTCTAACATTTAGGATGTTCAGAATAAGAACCTACAAACATACATTCACGAACATGATTCACTCCTGCACTGCCAATAGGCTAGTTGAATAAATGTATCTGAATTTATTACCTGGCCCACGATCAAGACCTTCCTAATATTACGATATCGGGAACCAATTCATTTAACACGATCAGTCTGAGTTAGACTCTGAAATAGCTTATTCAACGCATTCATACCTTGCAACCTGCATAAGGTCTATAATTTTTGTTCATCCCGAATAAACTTAAAGCATCTCTTGGATCAATGCCACTGATCCAAGGCTGGGTCTTATAGATGGATAACTCCATAATTCATTCCGAGATCAGATTAAACTCAGGTGCAAAAAATGAAAGAAATAAAAGAGTCCAATCATATTCCGACTCAGTCAAAGATCTTCAATTGCAAAGAAGATACAGTACATATCAAGCATGACTTCACAATCAAAGGAACACATCCTTTTACAAAAGAAATCATATATCAACACTTGAATGCTCAGGAGAAAGTAACAACAGTTCAGAGTGTTACAATAATCATGAGGGTATATAAGAATGTTATAAGGCTCATTTGAGTTATTTGTGAGAGAGGAGAAAAGCGTGAGCTAGAAGGGGGTGTTTAGAGGTGAAAGAGGTATTTTTGACCATATAGAGAGGAAAGAGATGGTGTGTTAATTTTCTAGAGTGTGTGAAGCTATTGGATATATAGGTCATTAGGCCTAATCATCTTGGTGAAGAAGTGTATGAGTGAGATAGCAAGAAAGGAATATTTGGAGAAGATAGAAAGAAAGAGAGCTTCATATTGTCATCATCATTTTTTGTTGCAACATTTCAAAGGTGAAAAAAAAATCAGGTGGCTTTATTTGGTGGTGATTCATCTATGGGTTGGTTCCTCCTTGTAGGCTTGATGATATACTAAATCTAGGGATTGGTGCTCCTTATGGGGTTGGTGTCTCACTAAATCTAGGAGTTGGTTTTCTTTATTGGGTTGGTGCTCAACTAAATTTGATTCATTTCTCTAATAAAGTTGTGTCTCATTAGGACTTATTCCGCTTTATGGTTTCCCACTTACATATTGTATTCTTATTTTTATGTGCTCTCATTTTCTCTTTTATGGTTATGTTCTTATGGATGCATGGTTAATGGTTAATGGATAAAATTGTATAAGTGAATGAAAAGTTTTATTGCACACAGATTCACCCCCCCTCTCAGTGTTTGTGCCTCTAACATGAGGATCAATAGTGTAGGATCTATTTTGGGATGAAGGTATGACACAGCCACATTTTTAATGGAAACCCCCATAATAGGCCTAGCAAAGTGACAATTGTCATCCACTAAATGGTCATTGGTATTTGTCAATTTTAAGTGACTATCATTACTTTTAGAAAAATAAATCACGGGCTCGACATTGCTGCCTGCAAACATATATTTATTATTTTTTGTTAAATACATCAAAACCTTTTAAAGGTGGTATATGATTAATAAAGTTCCATATTCCACATGGCACGTTTCTGGGTATCTTTGAAAGAAATGGCTTTGGGGAGTAAAATTGATAGGTTACACTATCTAGAACTCTAATGATATTATAATTAGTCATAAGAAACTATACTTATAAGAATGTTGTAATCTATTAGGAATAACTAGTTATAATATTATTATTATAGAAAATTAGAAACAATCATATACTATAACTGTGTTAATAAGTAAAACACATTTATCTTCTCTTGGCTTGACCTTAATCCTGCCTAGGGTTTTTACACAAAAAATTACATATTTTATGATTACACTAGTGAAAAATCTTGAAATTTATCATGTAGGTTTATTTTTATAAACAGTGGTTGATTTTTTAGGTTTTGGGAACTTTAATGTCCATACAAGTATCGTTAATGATTATTGTGTATACTAGGGCAAGAAGGAGGCCTAATTAAGACTTGGGTTTGAGATTTTTTTATTGTTTTAATCTTACAAGGAAATTTGAATTATGAAAGTGTTAGACTAGTATGGGATAGTGGATTTGAATATCTATAAACCATTGGGAAGGTTCCTAAAATCTTGATCTAGTCTAAGTCCTCTAAATTGCCATTTAGGCCTAGTAACCTTGTTACTAGTTTGATGTCCATTTAGTCTTGATAAAGAGGTGGATCTATAAAAATTTGTATTTATTTGTGATTATGAGGTCAAGTTACAGTCATTAAATCATTAAGAGATAGTGATTTAATATCAATCCCTTGAAAAACTAATAAAGTGGCTTGTAGCCTAATAGGCCTAGTTAGTGCAAAAATCAAGTTTGACATACAAATGATTCTAAATATTTGAGTATAATACTAGTTTACATTGAGTATGATGTGAATAAGATTTATAATCCTTGAGAAATTTCATTATCATCCTAATCCCCAAAGGAGCATGTTAAACCAAATAAGAGTTTAACTTGTGATGTATTGTCGTGTGGTATAAAGAGGAAATCAATCAAAATAGAGTTGTATTTTTTGTCATGTGATTTTTAATGATCTTGAACAAGGATATGAGATTCGATGAATGCTAAGAAGGAAAAACAATCTCCATTTTTCCACATTTATTGATACAAACAAGTTTTCTTATCTAAGAAGAGATCTTGTTGTGGGAATTGTCAAAGATCCCTAACCAAGTTTTGTGTTACATCGCATTAAGAGTTACACCATTTTGGTATCAAAATATTTCTTAACTACACAAAAAAATCTAATAAGAACCACTTCATAATATTTTCTCAAATAAACTTAAATAGTTATATATTACTCAAGTACAATTACAGGCTAACTCTTTTACATACTTTTACAAAAGAATCCTTCTTAAACAATGATAATTTATGGAATTAAATAATGTAAATTATTTTGAATCAAAAATAATAATCCAAAGTTGTAAACTTTCCAACTTTATTATCGTGAGAAATTTTACATTACAAAGGACCAAAATATTGATAGTGTTTTTCAATTTCCTTTTTATTCCCCAAAAGGAAAAAATAAAATTGTCTTGTCAACATTTAAGACTTAAAACTTAAGTTGCGACTTGTATTTTTGCATTAAATGGAAAATATTTTAATCGCATGCAAAAATCCAAAAAAATCTTTTAAATTTTAAAAATTAACTTGATAGATCATTTTTTGGGCAATTGTTGTGGCGTCACCATTAATTTGTGTCCTTGGTATTTACCTCACATGGGAAATTATATTTTAGTTTTCCACAAAAAAATTCTTTAAAAGGTATTTTTCCAGTGACCAGTCACTGTTACACATGATCAATTGAAATTTTTTCTTCCAATGTTGTAATGGCGTTTGTTTCTACTAACAGATGATATAATTTTTTTGAACTCTCCTCTGAATTCCTCCAATGGACTTTAAATTTGGTAGGAGGATTAAAAATGAATATTTTATTCATAAAGTGTTGGAGCTCCAAAGTGAATACAACTTTGAGTGGTATGAAGCATCACTAATGGTGATAAGATGAATATTTATGTTCAAATTGATGTGTATATCCTATGTGTTTTACGTGTATCAAGATCTTATGCATTATGGAATTCCTGCGGATGCTCAGATTTCCATAAAAATGCTCAGGTCTATATGGTTAGATAATTGGTTGTTCTTGTTTCTACCCCATGCCTCTAAATCCATCCCTTACTTTTCCCCCTCCAAGGTGGAATTTGAATTGCTGGAATCTGATAATAATTTTAATTGTCTTTTGACTCTCTCTAATGAAGGAAATAGAATTTGGACATCCTTTCCTAAACACAGTGGATCGGGCACGAATAAAAATGATAAGGTTATGACACAGATACTACAATTACTCTTTCTTTCAGCCTCCTTCCTAGTTCATGTAAAATTCAAGGGCTCATAATAACAACACAAAATGTTCTTCATACTTTGTAAATTATATGTATATTGTAATATATGTGAATTTTTAATTCAAATATTTTTGATCTGCAAGGGAGATGGCCCCAATATAACCCTTGTTATTAATCTATTACCAATTGAGTCTTTGATTGATTTCATGAAGCTTATAAAGATTAAATAATTGAGTTAAGAATATTTCTTGTTTTCTAGTGTTGTTGTGTGCTTTAATTGAGATAAAATATGTTTTTGTCAAATTACAATATTTTAATTGTGAAGATGACTTACTGTTATCTTTATGAATAGATGACAGATGTATCAATCAACTCCCTTTATATAATATTACTCTCATTTCCTAGGCTCTTTATATACTTCTTCCTTTTTAAAAAATCCACAAACTAATATGCTCTGAGTTATACTATAATTGCACAACTTAAAAGTTGAATATTTTCTAGTAAGTCTCTCTTCTAATTTTTGGATAAAAATGGTGCTCAAGCTCTCTCATGAACTTATACTCCTTCTAGAGGTTCCCAGTTTTACACCCCAAATGAATTGGTTGCAATTTAGAAACAAAATACATTCAAATGATGTTGTTAAAAACTTCTAACAAAATGTGTTGGGCCGAGAAATCAAGTATGAGAATTACACAAAGGAAAAAGGATGTGCGTAAGGGTACGCATTGAGCCAAGAATGATTTATTTACAAAGGTTGATATAAATACACGAAGGTACACATGTGAGGAATGAAGTAGCACATGTGAAGGTTTGCGTGCATGAACATTAGAGAGAGTAGTTAGACAAATTTCCAAGCGAGGATAAAAATAGGAAAAACATGGGTTGATGTGATTATCAAGGTAAAGCTAAAACTAGAAAAAAAAACATGGATAAAACACATGCATGGCTAAAAATAGACGTGAATTATGCATGGAGGAGGCAGACCCATTTATAGCACATGCGGAAAGGGATATTTAAAGAACATAGGATAAATATGGAACTTCCATATCTAAAACATGTCACTTATGGAGAACCACATATTAGACATCTATTTATAGCAAGTGCAAGTTGGAAGCGCATGCAAGCTATGTATAAGAGCGATATAAAGTTAGATTAAAGCATGTAATCGGTGAAAGAAAAGTTACCACCCTATATATAGGTGTAGATATCCATGTATTCATTGTGTATGTGTGTGTGTTTATGTGTGAATGAGTTATTCTAAGTAATTCCGAATAGATTTTGAGTCCATGTATGAATCCCGCCTTGCAAATGAGTTTGTAATGGAGATTGGATGAGCCTATCATATTATAATGCATCATGAGTATACTGAATATAAATATCCTTTTGGTTGATGATCAATTGTATTTGTGCATGTTACATTAGTTCATATTCTTCATATGGTATATTTGCATGTTATATTAGCCATGAATGTAGGAAATACATCTTGGCAGTCAAATAAAAGGATGGACCTAGTAGAGTTATATGCACTTTGGGTGAGCACTTAGGCTATTCCTAGGTGACGTGCCAACACACCCTATAACATTGTGTTGAACCTAGACTACAATGTAACATTTTGGTTCCATTTTTGGGTCCTTTCACTTTGAGTCTCAAGATATGATAAGTACGTGGCATTTAAGCTATCCTTAGAGAAAATTAAACCTTTTCTACACAAAGGTGAAGAAGAGTTTGTGTAAAGATAAAACACATGTCTTAACTTCAATCCACACAAATGGGTTGAATACATCCTATATGATGAACTTTATGAGACATTCTTTAGCTTCTTTCCAAGGGAAATGTATGAGTGGTTAGAAGTGTACTCATAAAATAGAGGAAGTAGGATTGGATGAAAGTAGATCTGGAGTTAGAATAGGTCCCAGGCATTGGATGACTTGGATGCACTGTGGAAACATGCATTATATTGTTGTTAAGAAGGTTTCCTGAGGATTTATACTTTAGAATACATTACCTCTACATATTCATGCCCGAAGGAAGTTGAGTTTAGGTTTCTTAGCAAGCATAGAGGATTATATTTATGCATACTTCCAATTGCTATCAAGATCTCATGGTTCAAATTGGATTGGATAACTTGTTGATGGATAGATAAACACCTTTTTTCATGCAAGGAAAAGGGAAAGGGTTGGAAAGGATGGCATTAATCCAGATAGAAGTAGAGAGAGAGGAAATATTACGTAGATACAGTGATGCGTGAGAAAGAGCGGTTGAAGAGGAATTATGACAAAGAGGAATAAAGCCTAACAGAAGTGTTGAGAACCGTGAGGAGAGTGAGGGGCTGTAAGACTATGTCCCTTTGATATTGGAAAATCACATAATAACCACCTCGGCATCTAGAGGAAGTGAGTCTAGTGAAGATGTAGGAAATATTGGCACGTACCTTGACCATCTTGGAACTTTAACCCTTGCACATGGTACTTATGATTCATAAGTTAATATAAAAGATCATCATTGTGATAGAGAACAAGAAGGTAATTGGGGATCACCACGTTGTGATGGAGACACGGGTAAAGATGTACTATTATCAACTCAATAAGTGTAACATATAAAAGAAACACACTTAACAAAGGCTTCTGCTACTCAAGAGACATTAAACGATCAACAATCTTTGTTTAGGAATAGTATTATAGCCACAACACAAGGACATAATGTTGGCACATTACTTTCTAGAATCAACAATATTAGCACAACATCAAAATAGAGTGTTGGCATGCAGATCATTTATTCCTCAGGTGTGCATATGAGAGCACCATCGACAAGAGGCTTGGGTGGATCTGGTCCTCCCCCAAGTGAGAGAAATACAAGGAAATAACCCACAACAACCTCCTTATATCTTATATGAAATTTCACTCCACTTACCTAATTATACAGGAGTAGAGGATATTTTTGAACATGTTCACAAATGTGATCTATTGTGGAGAGCCAAGAGGATCACCACATCAAATAGAAAGGCTAGACAATTCAAAACTACACTACAAGTTCACACATGCAACTGGTATAAGAAGTGATCCACATTAGATGAAAATGGATTACAACACTTTGCATACTGCCTTCTTGGTCGAGTTTCACATTCCTAAGTTTGAGTATCAGAGCATCAACATACTCAAGGATATTAAATAGGTGTTATGTGAAAGTGTCTCGTAATATGATGCGTAGTTTAAGACTTTGTTGTTGAAACTCTTGTATGATATCTATTAAATTCAACATGCAAAAAGGTTAATTGGATGGTTGTTGACACCATTTATAAGGTAGCTATCACATATTACATTTACGGACCCGCATGAGGATTTGGAGGCAGCACTACTACCAAAGTGGTTGGAAGCATTGATACTAGTGTCAACCCATTTCTTGAAGCATGGACTGCACTATAGCCATGTAGCTAGAAAATTTATTTGCTAGCTTGACACATGACACTCAAAGTGGTATCTGGTGTACAAATTGTGAAGTGGAGGGACATATAACTAATAGTTTTATGCATAAGAATTTTCGCATGCTACTAGCAACTTGTGAGATATGCCACAAAGATCATGATGTCAGAGATTGTCTAATTATCCAGTGTGCTACACAAAAGATCATGTCATTATACTACAAGATTTTTGAAGTTCATACACATGATACAACTCATTTTAATTTGATTTATCATATCCATGAAGCTTGTGAGACAAGGTTGTGCTAAACTAGCATAGAGAGAAGTTCACAGGCACTCGAAGGGAAAAATAATGAGGCCAAACAAAATGAAAATGGTGTTTATATGGGAGGATATTGAGCCAGAGGTCATGGTTATTGCGGAGGTATGTTTATTTGGGGTAAATGATACACTTACAGATCACTTGATCATTATTATCATGAGTTCTCAAAGAACATGTCTTGCATGTATTGTGGAAAAAGGCACAAGGTATAAGACTTCCAAGATTTATATGCTCACATGTGTAAGAATAAGAAGAAACAAGGTTCAACAATGATACATGTTGAGTGTGACATTAAATTTCAATGGAAGCCAAAGGAATTGGTATTTGTGTATAAGGAAACCTTATTGTTGACCACACATGCAGAATCCTCATGTGTGCAAGAACAAAAAATAGTGAGACCACTCATATAAAGAGAAGAGGTTACACAACCTATCAAGTATACCAATGCATGGTAGCAAAAATAAGTGTTCTAGAAACCCATGAGCCTTATCATGGATCTACATGGGGAGATACAATGCTTAAAAGAACAAGTTCAGGATAGGGAACACATGTGACATACATGAATACTTGATAAGAACATTGATGAACTCAAGGAATTATGTCAGATGCTGAGACAAGATAACATCATAACCCTATTAGGAGAATGGTTATAAGAAAATGTTTCACACATAAATAATGAGAGGTAAACACAAGTATTACATGCTAATATGTTAACACAACATCATGAATATGATAAGGAAAACACATTCGATGTAGTTATCTATGGCTGGTTACGGAGTAACATCCTTATAGAAACAGGCATAGAGGTGAAAATTTTTACCCTAGATGTATGGAATAGGATGGGGAAGCCACCACTACAACCTTCCTCTAGTGTGTTGTATATGGAAAATATGACCAGGAAAATTCCCATTGGAGTTTAGAAAGATGCAAGTATCACTATATAAAGGGAAAAATTATAGGGTGATTTTAAAATTATGGAGTTGGTAGAGGTAGAGAATTTCCCTAAATTATTTGGTCGTCCATGGTGTTATGAAAACAATGTAGACTTGAAATTTAATAAGCTATATATTATTTTTGAGAATAAGGATGAATGCATAGTGATTCATATGGATAACACAAATATTTCACCCTTCACAAAGCCTGTTAATGAGGAAGATCTCAATCAAATCTATACTCAGATTGTGTGTGATTCAGAGTGTGTGGAGCCAACAAAGGAAGGAATGTTCCACTGGGGATATGTGCATTCTATTAGTGATACCACAAGCATTGCCTATGATAATTGGGCCTATGGAATATATGAAATACTTGGTCATGAGTGTTCAAGATGCGTAACAAGAATGATCATACCAATAATAGTAGGTGTTTGGGAAGAACTATGCTATCAAGATATACATGAGAAGAAAATATTGAATCATTCTTGGCACCATGGAAGAGAAATTATGTGATGAAAGAGACCAAAGGAATATGTTGGTATACTCGTTGAGAATAAAAATAGCATGTTGGGTGGGCCAAATGCACAAAGACAATCTGATCTGATGGCATGAGATAAGAATTTATTTCTTGACCCAATTTGTAAAGAAGCAACCTTCCTTCAAAGATACCAGGATACGATGGAAAAAAATCTCCTAGGACTCACATATCTATGCTTGTGAGACAAAACTGGATAAAAGTTTTAGGTGCGCTACCACCATTCTTATGGGTCCATAATTTATATTCCATTTTGTGTTGGTGTGTGCACACATGGTCTATACATGCAAAACTGAAGCAAGAGATTTCCAATTAGCAACACTTGACATCAGGTATGGTTCACACCTTTAATTACTTTTCATTTAACCATCCCATTGTATAAGGCCTTGCAGTTGATGAATTAAATCAATCTAGGAGATATATTGCAAATGTATAGGAGATTGTAACTCAGTTGCATAAGGTGAGATCTATTCTAAATAGATCACACCAATGTTTGCGACATAGATGGACTCTAATGAAGATATCCCCTAGACTGCACATTGAAGTAAGGAGGAGGAAAGATAAGACCAGTATACATGATTGATGATGAAGAGGTCCAATATTTTGATGTAGAAGACAGGTAAATGGTGAGCATGAGGTCCTAGATAAGGAATATTAGAAAGAACGCACATGAGCACTTGCTACTAAAGATTTTAAAAAGGTGAATGTTAGGATAGATGATGCGCACTAAGGAGGTGATTATTTGTGACTATTGGTTGGAAGAAAAAATTACAAAGATAGTGGAGTTTTTTCATGAATTCCACGATCTCTTTCCAATGGGATACCATGAGTTAAATGGTTTCCATGGATCACTAGGGGAGATGAAGATGAACACTCAAAGAACGATTGTGAACAATGTATAAAAGACCCTATACAGAATGAATCTAAAATTACATGTCAAGGTAAAAGATGAAATTGATAACATGCTAAAGGCAGGAATCATTGAGTCTAATTGAAGAATCAAAATGGATCATCCCCATGGTCATAAGCATAAAGAAAGATAAAAGGATCATGGGATACGTGTGTATTATAGGGTATTAAATGCCTTCTTAAGTTATTGATCCTTTCCGTTACACCATTCACTGAAGAAAATTCTCAAGGGTGTAGCAGGGCGTGAGATATATTCACTCACATATGGTTTCTATCATGATACATCAACTTCAGATTGGGCGTAAGGATCAGGCCAAGACCACGTTTTCCACATATTGGGTTTTCTTTACATACATATTCATGTCGTTTTGTCTATAGAATGTGCCCGTCGCAATTATTTCATGCATTATTGTACAAGCATTTTGAATACTTCATCCATAGCTTCCTTCATGATTATTTCAATTATTAGATTGTATTTGTTCTAACTTAAGGTATCATTGTGAACACTTCCACCTGATGTTTAAATGATGTAGACAGCTCAGTATATCCTCTGGATATCAAAAAATTGCATCTTTGCAACACCATTTTGCACATTGTTAGGGCATATCATATGTAAAGAAGGTCTTTTGGTTGATCGGACAAAGATAAAAAAAATTATACTATGGTTGGAGGAGCCAACTAGCCAAAGTGAAGAGCATGGATTTCTTAGACATATAGGATATTATATAAAATTCATCAAGGGCTATGCCAAGATAACTGTGCCACTAGAAGAGATATTGAAGGCCAAAGGGAATTTTTATTGAAGGGATGTGCAACAACAATATTTTGAGTATTTGAAGGAAAAATTGACCACTACACATATCCATCACTTTCCTTCATATATTTTACCTGTTCATGTTCATGTAGATGCCTCAGGGACAACAATTGGAGTAATGTTATCTCACCTAGGAGAAGGAAATGTGGATCTCGATCGTCACATTTATTTTGTGAGCAGGAAGCTAACGCTTATGGAACAAAACTATACAATCACTAAGCGCGAGGATTTTTCAATGGTGTGCGCACTTCACATTTTCAAGCAATGTATTCTTGCAACTCCTTTCATATTTTATACTGATCACATGGTATTACAATAATTATTCAACAACCCAGTTTTATAGGGTCAGATATGTAGATGGATTCTCTTGTTCCAAGAATTTTAATTTTCAATGATAGTGAATCTAGGCAAGAGTAATCTGGGACCTGACCATATTTCACACATCAAATCTAGTGAGGACGCATAGAGTATTGAGGACACTAAGTCAGATGCATTTATTTAGGTTGTAACATACACATATATATATGGAGGACATAGCAGTATTATTAAACTATGGGAAATTAAGACAATGGAGAAGAAACAATTGGCTATACATGTTGTGCCCTATCATCTGGTTAGAAGATACCTCTATAAGATGGGCCATGATGGTGTCCTATGCAAATGTTTTTTGGAATATGAGTGCCAAGGCATAATGGAAGAAACACATGGTGGCATTACAGGAGGCCATTATGTTGGAGAAGCCACCACACACAAAATACTCTTATTAGGTCTATGGTGGGAGACACTTTATAAATATACAAAGGAGTAGGTAAAGACTTGTGATCCTTTCCATGGGATGGGAAAACTAAGACAAAAAGATGAAATGCCTTTATGCCCCATAGAATTTGTAGAAAACTTTAAAAATGTGGGTTATTGACTTTGTTGGACCAATTAATGCTCAGCAGCACGATACACAGGCATGCACGTACATCTTTACTTGCATAGATTATTTAACAAGGTGGGAAGAAGTTGCACCTACTAAGGATTATACTGCTACAACAACTACATGTTTCTTATGGGAGAGCATTATAAGTAGGTATGGATACCCATTGAGCCTCAAAAGTGACAAGGGAACTCACTCTCTTAATGAACCAATCAAAATATTGTTAGCAAAGTTCATGGTGGATCATCAGAAAACAACACCCTGTCACCCACAAGCCAATCGTATGATAAAATCATTCAATAAAATCTTGGGCCAAACCTTAACAAATATTTTTGATGTGATTAGAAAGGACTAGGATGAGAAATTCTCATCTATACTTTGGGTATACAGGATAATATATAAAATATTGAACAAAGCCACAACCTTTAAGTTTATTTTTGGTATAAAAGTTGTACTTCCTATTGAGTTCATGTTACCATCCCTATGTATTCCACACACAGGAGGACTTGCTGATGAACAAGCATTATAGGATCTTATTAAAAATTTGATGCAATTGGATGAATGACACACAATTGCGTGATGGAGCCAGAAGTAAGAGAAGGCGATACAAAAGGCTTGGCATGATAGGCACATTAGGAAAAAGTATTTTGTAGTTGGGGGATTGGTGTTCCTCTATGATTCAAAGTTTTCTCGCCACCCGAGAAAAGTGAGAGTGCATTGGTTGGGAGCATTTAAAGTAACCAAGATATTAGACTCTAGTACATATCAGTTGTAAGTGTTGGATGGGAACATGTTTCTTGGTTAATTTAATGGGATTAGGCTGAATCCCTACTATAAATATGCTTCATTCAGTATGTTTGTAATAATGCGGTGTTTCCATTTAGATTAGATTTCCCTTTTAGTACTGTTATTTTTATTTTATAATAAGCGCATTCACGTGCAGGATTTTATGTATTCATTGATGCATGATTCACATAGGACCGTACATACTTTTAGTGTGGGTGATAGTGGGTAATGAGTACAAGTAAAGAGAACGGGTGCATGTAGTGGTGGAGAGTGCAAGTGAATTGTCTTTCTCATTGGTGTATTTAACTATTTTACTCATTGGTGTATAAATAAGCTAGGTGGAAATGATAACATGTGGCATATCAGGTAGAATAACATGAGGTAAGTAGTGCAGGAAGGAAAACTACTAGGTTGGTGATGCAGAGAAAGGATAAGTGTGGCATGAAGAGGCACACACAAGATGTTTGAAGCACAATAGACTAAGGGGGGTGAATCAATCCTTTAAAACATTTACATTAATTACTTTTCTTTGTGTAAACCATTCAAACAAACCATTCATCATCATTTAACCATATGTTTGTTTATTAAACATTGAATAAACCATAAAGAATAAAAATATGCAAGAGAGTACACAAGGAAACAAGATTTAAGTGGAAAAACATCAAGGGGAAGAAAACCCACTGAAACCTTAGCCTATATTACATAAAGCAAGGACTTGTAAGAAAATTAAAAATCCTGCAAGATTTGTTGAGTGAGACACCCACCGCACAAGGATAATCAACCCCTAAAACTTTTCTGATATGAATCACAAAAAAGGACTCATATGAATATTACACATCATAAGAGATTTTAGATAGAATGATCACATAAGATATGATGCTCACATAACTGATTGTGATCCAAGTTTAGCTCCAAACACACAAAAGCCTCTTCAAAATTATTTCTTTTTAATTTCTCAAATATGACCTCTCATGGTTGATTCGGTCAATTTCCTTTACATACCTTCTCTTCAATCATCCTCGGCTCATCACACCTCTTCTTAGCATTGTTTATGACCCCTCATAGCATCCTCATACTCTCATCTAGATCGTTTAAGCCCATGCACACAAACTAGGTTGTTTTCACAATTAGGTCATGAAAGAATGATCTTCTTCAGCTCACCATCTTCATATCCAATTTATAGTAGCATCCTCTACCATTTTCAAGGTCTAAATCAATTCATTTCAGCCCTCATAACATGTTCTTCCTTCCTTCTAAAATTCTCTTTTAGTCTCTTGCTCTAACAACAACAAATAAACCTTCTTCATTTCTTGTATAGTTGTCTCTTGGTCATATATAAAGTAATTCGGCCTTTATAATGAATAAATTGTCAAAACATGATAATAACATAATGAGGGAATCACTCAAAACACCACATAGGTTGGTCATATCACAAATAAGCTTAAAACACTCCATTTGGACTCAAGAAGCCCAAAATCTCTCCAAGAAGCCTACTCGCCAAAAATGAATGGGAAAGGAAAAAACCATCTTCACCAAAGAATTAATTACACTTAGACATGTTTCCTAAGACCCCAAAAATATCTAGCAACCATTCTCAAGAATAAGCTTGTTCTTGTGCATTAAAACCTAGTCCTCAAATATGACGCTCAATACCTCCTCAAATTGCCTCTACCATGCAAGTATTATATATCAATGGAAATATATTGATATAAAATACATTAGCATGTACTCATACTTCCATAACTAAGAATGTAGATTCCTCAAAACTCCTCTGCAAGCAAACTGCTCAAATTTTCCTTTTCAACCCCAAAAACTAGTCTTCAAAGATAGGGCACACTTTACATTCTGGGTCCTCAACCATGACCTGAAACTATCATGGAATTGTATTAAAACTCCTATGATTCCATAAATGGTAATTCAATCATTAGGTTCAATGGAAAATATTTGCACAAACTGAAAAACTCCAAAAAACATCATTTTTTAGTGGAGTCCACATAGTGTCAAAAACTATAAATCACACCTAGAGATAACTAGAGGAGTCATTTACAACATACAATCATCACATTTTCCAAAAAAAAAAATTCTAGATTAGTACAAACATATTTATCCAAGTCACTTTCAACCTAGGGTTTTGCAAGGGTTTCAAACATATTTACCTTCTTAATGATCATTCATAAAACCATGATGATCAAACTACCGCATTATTTTTGGAAAATATTCATATTTGACCTAATTATCTATACCAAATATCTCAAGTCCCCATGAAAATCATATATCCCACAACAAACATCTGAAAGTCAACTTGTGCCTCAAATTCTCACCTTTGGAAACCCGATTGTGGTAAAAACTCCATATCTTGACTTTCCTTCAACATTTTGACCTTAAACTTTACCTAAATCACCATGAAAAAATCCTCTAACTTATCCAAGTCTCATAAATTCTCAATACATCTGAAAATATCTCACCACCAAGACTTGCCCATGTTAACATGTCTTGTCCTCGTTGTTCTTGCTTTAAAGTACCTAGAACTTACATTGTACCTTTGAATCTTGAGCTTATACATAATCTAAACATTCCATGCAACATGAAAATACACTCCACATAATTTTCTTAACATTTTCTACTTCTTTTCTCATGTTACCATACCATACCTCATGCACTAGGTCTAGGAATAGGCCTAAAATTACCACATTAACATATGAATCTTCATGAACTGGCCATGAAAACAACTTGAAAAAAATTGGACACACTTTACACATCATACCAACCTTGATTTACCTCATGATGACCTTCAAGAACTACATGATAACTCATACTATTACCATCCACACTAGACCATGCTGCAAAACAACATATCAACTCACCAAACCTAGACCCTACCAATCAACCTTCATATTTGACTATGAATAACACCTTATAGGGAATAACATTACACCATGACCCCATTTTCCATAAATTTATTTGAAATCAATGACAACACTAAGACACAATGGCCAACAATTTCCCCCTTTGTCATTGATGGCAACCACCTTCAGAAACATTGATGGCAACCTCAAGACAAAACACACCTACTAGACCTCTTTTGCATGTTTTTGATATTACTCTCTCCCTTTGACATATATGAAAAAGGATTCAATGATGAATCAACATGAAAAAATGACAACAAAAGATAAAACACAATGAGAACAATGACTTACATGCTTCACTAGCTCCCCCTTGGACTGTACTTTCTCTTATTGTCTTCAATCAGAAGCAATGAAAGATCCATGGACCTGAAAATATCATCCTCATGACTCCCACTGAGATTATCCAACATATGTGTCTTTAAAACTATTAAAATCCTCCATCTAGGCCTGAACCATGATTTAAAACAAAAAATCTACCTTCAACACTACCTCTACACCATTTAGGACCATGAGCCCTAAAGCTCACCTTCAGACCAAATTGTTCAAACTTCTCATGCTTCTAAGCATATGCCAAATTCATGATGGTTTTTCAAAATTATCCCCTTGTCATCATTCCATCAATATCTAACTAATAATGCAAAATTGAGGTCACATACCTCAAGAAATCATCATTAAGAAGGATCACCAATATCATTACAGTACTGAAACCATTTATCAAAGTTCTCTTCCTTAATTCATGAAATCACAACTACTAGATATTTTACAAGCTCATTGTGTGCATGAATTTGTTTTAAACTAATGCTAATGCAAGTAAAGACTAACACCTAATAGCCTTAATTAGCAAAAATTAAACAAAATACTAAGCACCATCAA
The DNA here is from genome assembly GCA_019776745.2 of Taxus chinensis. Classification (NCBI taxonomy): domain Eukaryota; kingdom Viridiplantae; phylum Streptophyta; class Pinopsida; order Cupressales; family Taxaceae; genus Taxus; species Taxus chinensis. Next base: position 75,014,467 of record CM034150.1, read on the forward strand.
GATAAGAATTAAACAAGGTTAGATACTAACATTCATCATATTTAAAACTTTGAAACTAACAATGTTAAGTATCTAAATCCTCTATTCTCTAACAACAAATAAATGAATGGACCTATGTAGACTCCATGGCAATAAAAAATGGATGTCTTTGGTATTCCAAGAACCTAGGAATGAGGGCTTGTCAAATTTGGGCTACAAGACCCTTTTGACACCTCCCATATGACCTAAGCACTTAGAAAAAGGCTTAACTCTCTAAGATGATGAACTCTCAAGAAAACAAAGGAAAGCTTTTAGTCTATTTTGCTATATGCTTTGCATTTTTCTTCTCAAGAAGTTTAGGTGTAGGTATAAAGGTAGAAGGAGGGATCCTTATATAGCCCAATGGATAAAGGAAAAACTTCATCCCTTTGCATGTGGGATAAAGGTAAAACAAGATTAGGAATGGATAAGGTTGCTTTATAAAAGGTAACCTTACTTTAGAAGGTTTTAATTTATGCTTATCAAGTCATGGGAGTTGGGGGTGTTTTAATTAATCAAAGGTGATTAACTAATAGGTAGATGTGAGCTTATATAAGCTAATTAGAGGACTATTAGTACAATTTAGACTATTAGAAGGGGATTAAATCAATTAAATATTGATTTATTGGTTAAATGAAGGGGAAAGATAATTAATAATGATTAATTAGTCTAGATATAAGGGGTGAATAATTAATGGAAGGTCGTTTATCAAGATGTTAGTTGGATAGGTGACTTAACTAATTAGTGTATTGTAATTAATTAACGACAATAAGAGAGAAGATGAGCGCTTTTGACGATATGTCATCAATTTGCGAGAAGGGAGATAATTAGCGCAATTTAAGTATTTAAATTGCTCGGGCGTAATTATGGGTGTCTACACTCACCTTTCAATTTACATGTAATAAACCTCTCAACTCATTCAAATATTCCTTCTAGACACCTTGAATCCATGCTTAGAAGATCATGATCAGTTCTTTCAAGACTTGTGAGGTCTTCTCATCTCTGCAACTCAACATTTTGTAATACATTAGCATACTTGTGACCTCATCATTTTAATTCATATACAGACCAAAGAAACTCACTTATTTCACTTTATTAGTCCTGATTTGCTTTTCACTTTTTAATATTACCTCCATGATGCAAGATCACACTTTCTCTTATAATTGATATGATAAATCTTTCAAATTTTTTGGACCAGACCTTGATTTCATGTTTTCAAACCTGTTATAATCCTTACAACACCAATTCAACTCTATCTCAGACATCACAAATATTATGGATCATTTTGCAAAATCAGTATTCGCATAGATATATCAGAGCTTTAAGATACCACTTTGGGATACTCCATCAAAAACATTTATACCTTCAAGATTCATATGACTATCTTGACCATTGATCCTCAAATATTGAATCATATCAGGCCATATTTTGGATTCATTTTTAATGCTTTCAATCCAAGAATTCATTTTTTTATGATCAGTTATCAAATTATCAAATACTTTACATCCCCCATTAATGAATTCTAACCCATTTACCAAAAATTTATTGACCTAAGCTTCCATAAATTTACCTCGTTGAGTGTGCTTGTGGAATTCATAAATGAATTTGATATCAATTTCACTCATGGAGGTGAAAGATGGGAGATATGAAAGAAGAGTGGGATCCTAAGAGAGAAATTATTTAATATAAGTAGAGAGAGTTTGGAAATGTTATTCCAATTATTCTTGTGTTTTTTTTTCATTTCTCTACTCGCTCATTTACTTTTATAATATTTCTATCAAGTTTTGTACATCACCTTTAGGATTTTTCTCTCCAAGTGAAATCCTTTTCAATTCATAGTCCGCCATAGTAGTCTTAATTTCATTCTTGTCAACTATGGGTTTTTTAATTTTCACAAACTTATGACTTGAATTTTCATATATAAGTTGAGAAGTTACCCTAGATTTATTGGGGTGGAGTACTAAGGAGAGAAACCACATCATCATGTCTAGGGGAAATAAATTAGATTGTATCTTTCCTTTCTTATCTACAAACTGTTGAACCCAAGAGATATAAGTATCAACAATATCTTCCATCAATGAACTTGTGATATGTATATTGAAAGTGTGGGGAGGAGAAGAAGAAACCTGTGTAGGAATAATTTCTACAAATGGATATTTATCACTAAATTCTTGTGGGGAAGTAAAAGGTCTCCTTATAGTCATATTTTTTCTCAAACTAGTCCCTCCACCTATGTCTTTAGCCATTATTTCAATAACCTCATCCTCTTCCTACTCATTTACCTCACCTTCGTCCCCTCCATCTTCCTCTTCTCCACCTTCTTCCTCTTCAAGATCAACACTTGGAGTCTGTACATAGAATTTTTTACTCGTTTGTTGTTGGGATGAAGAATAAGGAATGTCTTGGGAAAAAATATACCTCTTAGAAGCCTAGAAATCTACCAACTTATTCATGAACCTCTTCTTAGTTCTTAGGAGAACATGTGTAGTGAGATCATCAATGTTTTCTTTTTCCTTTTGGAACTAGTTAATGATGGGGAGTGGAGAATGATGAATAGATTTCACATATTTAAATTCACAAATGTTTGATCCACCATCTACCTTACCATCAAGTACTTGATATAATTGAAAAACTCTACAAATTTTGGAGATTGATCCTCCCAAATGATATTTTTCTTACTCAAAAGGAATACAAATATGGAAACCAAATATTTTTTTGATTAAATTATTTCTATCAAATGATGATCTCTTTTGGAAAGGATGCATATTTAATGGAGAAATTGTTCTCTCAAAATTTTGAGCATTAATGCCCAATATGTAAATAAAATTTCCAAGAATTAAAGTTAATTCGATTTCTAAAACATTTTAATCCCTGCAAGTTATATGAATGAAATTAAGTTATCGACATAACTTAATCAAAGTAATATTGTCGTGGTAGTAGATTGGAATTTTATAAGGGATCCCTTCAAAACCTTCAACTCTAGTATAGGAGAACCTTCAAAATTGGATGAAAAATCTATTAAATTGAATTATTATTTGTTTTTCTTATTTGGAAAATTGGTTGGTGGTACATCCCACCAACGACTTGACTATGAACATGGTGAATGCATCATTCACCATTCTAAAATGATTTCTTTTTGTTTTCAAGAGTCAATTAGGTGTAACATTCATAGATTGGTTGAGAAATATTATACCTTTCATGACTTAAAATACAAACCCAAATTTTATATCCCCTAATAACAAACATCAAATAGTAAGTAATATAAAATGACTTCGTATTATTTACTTGAGTGAGTTGTTTATTCATATTTTCACGGATGATTTATCCCTAACTCAAAGCGTGTTTTCCTTCACATATAAAGTTGATAAAAATAATCATCTGATCATGAAATTATCTTGTGGATGTGATACCCATTACTTTGTCTAGTAGAGTAATAATATTAAATGGATCCTCGATGAAATTATTCTTGTAAATAGTTTTGTCTAGCTTGGAAGGCCCTTTATTTTTAACCTATAATAAATACTTGTAAATAATGGTGATGTAGGGGCATCCAACGGCTAAGGAAAACCTACACTAAGGTGGAAGTGCACAAGAATTGGAGGGAGCATGGGAAAAGGAGATACAATGCAAGAAAATGAGCACGACAAATAGAAAGGGGAAGAAGGTAAGGTGTACAGATTTTTGGGGTAGAATCAAACTTCCAAAAGGAGAAAAGTGTCTTGAAATAGTGTATATGAACAAAAATAACATGTTAGGATAACAATGAATAGAAAACAGGGATCATAGTAAGTAGGAGACCAGAGAAAGGGAGGGAACAAAAGGTGTCGTAACACCAAAAGAAGAGATCTATACGTAGGAGAAAGCATAGACAAATGGAAATAATACATGAAGGTAAAAATATGCTAGAATAAGGAGAGAAGGTAGGGAAGCATCCAAGGTGAAGAAGCCAAGGAAGAAGGGCACAAGATTTAAGTGTGAGTGTCATATAAATGCAACACATGGAGAAGTGAGATAATGCATGAAAAAATAATATGATGTGATGTATTAATACATAGGATAACTCAGGAGGAATAGATCACAGAGAAGTGATAGCCAAAGGTGGGGTGTAGAATAGAGTAAATTTTAGTGGTGAATATTCATTACTTTGTAAATATTCTAGTTTTTGAAATTTACATTTGGAACAATTTTAGCTGTAGAAATTAGGAATAGGTCGCTTAAATTTTTTGGGTTCAAGTTACTTTTAGGGGTCGATTTTCCTAGTGTTTACACCAATAGTCAATTATTTTAATTCAAATTGACATTAGCACGAAATTGAAATTTATAAAAAAAAATCTTCATATGTATTGTAATTACCAATTTACAATTCCAAATATCAAGTACACATCAAATTTTATTCACAATTCCTATACTCGTGCCAATGGTCCTATGGGCATTGACGATCTAAATCAACTACATATCAAAACCCTAGAGCATTAAAGGTATTTTAATTGTTAACATGTTATTCTCTTGATGTTGCATTTATTGTAAAATGTCATAAATGTTATCAGCTGCTAGCATACATTACGCTACCGGTTGGTAGAAAATTATTTTAAACAAATACCACATAATATTTTTTTTATTACCAGTCAGTAACACAGTATATGCTATTGGTTAGTAGCATAAATATATGTTATGGATCGGTATCAAATATTTATGTTTCAGTTCGATAGTATAAATATATGTTACCGGTGTTGGTTGTCAAATAAGGACTTTAATGAAATCAACAGTTAGGGGATAGAAGTCCCTCCTCTTTAATGGGAGAGGTTCCCTTATTTAAAGGTAAAAACCTATTTACAAATGTACAAATTTTAGTTTTAAAGAGGAACTCTGATATCATGGAAGTGTTTTTATATAACCGATTATCAATGCAAAAAGATAGAAGAACTAGGAAGTGAGAAAAGGAAGAGTGGCATTCTCAGGAAATATAGATAGAAAAATAATTCCTTACAAATGCTGACTTAGGATCATATAGAACAAAATAATTTACGTTAAACCATAATATGTTATTCCATAGACAAAAAGTTCCAGAGATGACATCCACAAGAATACAAAGCTTCTTGATGTAGAAATAGATAAATGATTTAATAATTTAACAAATAGGAAAGGAGGAATAACCACAGATAGAATAGAAAGAGGAGTCTTCTTGTATTGATAGCTTTTTAAACTCTTTTACACTTTCAAAAATAGTCAGAGTTCCAGCCCTTAAGAATGGTGTGGAGAGCTCATTATATAGATTACAAATTAGTTACACTTGGTAACTGTTTCTTTTAACTAAAAGATTAATTAAAGAAATTCTCAATACAATATCCTTAATTAATTTACAAGGAGCTCATCACTTAAAAATAGAAAGAGGAAAAGAGAATCTAGAAGAAGAAACATTCGATTATGGCTGAGGCGGGCCCATCGATTTGAGGATCCGATATCTGAATTTCTTCAATGCTTTAGCTATCTCCATACCTCGTGGGATTAATGTGTTGGCAATGGCATGAGACCAAGTGCCTAGATATTTTTCCATATCTTTATCGAACTTGGTATGCCCCAAGGTATTCTTTATTTTCCTTAGCAATTGTAGATTAAAGGAAGCAAATGTCCTTTATCTTCTCTTTGGTAATTAATTCTTCTTTGAACAATTCTTCCTTGACAAATGCTCTGAACTGAGCTTTGATCTCTTGAAGAGATCAAGGAACACCTGAGGTTTAATCATGAAGATGTAAATGAATATCTTTAAAGGTAGAAGAAACACAAGTCTTGAAATATTTTCCTTTCTGCCATACATTATTTAGCTCACCCAATGCTTCTTCCAACACCTTCATCTTCCATTCTACACCAAAAACCCATGATTTTGACAAGTTATTCTTGGCCTCATCAAAAATACTATTAGCCACTAGGATATTCTCATTAGTTTGACCCATAAGATGAAGATCTGTAATACAACTAACCCAGAGCTTAAGCTCTTTATCCATAGCCCTTATTGAGGAAGTGAGTTTCTGTTACTAAAGATTAATCACCTTCTCATTGGCCTTGAAGGCTTCCTCAATGAAATTCAAGCCAGCTATAATCATATCATCAACCATGATTTCCAAGGCCTTTCCATAAGTAGAATACTTATGTATATCTTTGATGCTCTGAACTTCATCCTGGCTGAGAATCATGGGGGGTGGAAGAGCAGTCAGTGGGGTAGGGTCTAAAACCTTATCTTTGGCCAATAATGACTTGATAAAGTTGGAACGAACTTGATTATGTTCTTCCAACTATTCTATAGTTTGCTTTCCCTTCTCTACTCATTCAATAACCTTTTTCACTATTTCTTGAAGGTTATGAACCTCACTCTCAGGAGTGGATTCCCCCATTGGGATTCTAGAAAGCTCTAAATCAGAGACCAAGAGATCTTGCTCTGCCTTATCAACCTTGGGCTTTGTAACCTCCAGGAACTATTGGCCTTGAGCATCAGTTACTATCCTTGAAGTTTTCTTGGCTCTCTTAGCTGGAGGAGGAGGAGTAGTTCCTAGCAAGGCTGCCACAACATCAAAATTAGGCTCTGTTATCCGAGAAGAAGCTCTCTTCTTCCTATTGTCAACCATGGGTTACACCCAAGAAAAAGTAGAAGAAGAAGAGGAATGAACAAGGGGCCCAAGAGCAAGTGAACTCATGGCACTTAGAGTATTAACCATTGTTGCCTCTAGTAGAGAAGTGGTGGGAGTATTAGGAGCTTCCTTTGTAGAGGAGTCTGTGGTACTAGGAGGCTCTGCACTAGACATTTCCTTTTCTTTTTCAACTATTACTTCAGGAGTTCCTGCAGGATTTGGTATTTCAACATCATCACTCTCACTAAGAACAATAATGTTTTCTGGTCCTGAAGGTACCTCTGGATGCTCAAGAAGAGGCTCTTCATCAATTGGTTCCTATTTGACTTCTCTGATCTTCTTTTAGTATACTTGGGTAGAAGAAGGAGTAGATGACTCAGGCTCTTTCATTGAGGAAGAATGAGGGGTTTTCTCAAGAACCTCGGTGCTGGTTGTATGTGCTTCCTTCCCTGGTGTAGAGGTATCTCTGGAAGAAGATCCACCCTGACTCTTCTTGAACTCACGAATCTTCCTATCAAGCCAAACTTTAGTTCTTACAAGAACAGGGGCCATAATCTCAACCAAATCATCCCTCTCTTTCTTGTACCAATCTAGATCCTCCAAAGGAGTGTGTTTGATTGTTGTCTCATATTCAAAGGACTGTAAGTCCTCATCATCCTCCTTAAGTCCTCTAGGAACATGGTAAATATTGAGATCTCTGATGTGTTGTAGAGAGATTCTACCATAGTGCCTTTGCCTGGCCTCAAAATCATCTGCACAGTCAGCCCAGTAATCCTTAGTATCTGGCTTGTGATGATAGTTTATCCTGAGGTTCTGCTCAATAAAATTCTTCAGATCAAAGAAAGATCTGGGTCTAAAGAAATGAACAGTGATAGAAGTAATAGCCCTTTCTACATTTTGGGCATCCAAGGATGTCTTACATGTATAGTTTCCCAAAGAGATAGGGAAATGCAGGCCAGTGATCTTCTTGTCCCTGCATGTCCTATGTATCTTGTCAAGCTATCTGCATATTTCAACTAAGGCCATCTGGTCACCGTAGAACATAGGGAGCTTGAGGGGTGTGCTCTCATAACTAGCCAGCCTGATGTATGAAAACCTCCTGAATTGGATAAAGAAAGCCCCATACTTGGCTATCAGTTCATAGATTCATCAGAAAATCTCCTGGTAGTGTTTCCCTCTAAGATTCTTACAATGTACATGGTGAAAGCATCATTGACTCTTCTAAAATTGTGATTGCTAGTTTCCAGGGTAAACTAAGGGTAGTATGCATAAATAGGCTCATTCTTCTAGCCCTCTATGTAGGTGAAACCAAACCACTGTGGGGATGCAGCCAGGGTATACATGAGATAAGAAGTCATATAGAACTTCTTAGTCTGTTGAACACTAGACAACTACTCAGTCAAATTCATGCAGATAATCTCAGCCCAGTTAATGTTCAACTTGCCCTTGCAGATGATGTTGATGAAGGGGCACATCCAGAAGGGAAACTCATTGGTGGAAGGAAACCCCATGATATGGGCAAGTAAAATGATAAAGTCATACAACTCCTCATTAAAATCAACCTTGAATAATGACTTGGAGAGTCGGGATGCTCCCTTCTTAGGGTTCTTTAACCATGATTTTGCTATACGTTCCTTATATTTGTCACTTTCTTGGTCAAACAAGATTTGGTCTTTGGCACAAGTGAGAATTATGGAATATTCAGTTTTTGGAATACGAAGGGTAGTAGTAATGGTGGAAGTATCTAGTTTCATGATTAATTCACCATGCACATTGGTGAGTTCCTTGGTATCTAGGTTAAAATGGGCTCCGCAGGCAAGCACCATGTCTGCACACTATACAGAGATAGGAAAACCAGCCGTGTATGCAAGTCCACTATCACTAATCATTTGTGCCATGGGAACTAGGATTAGAGCATGTTAATCTTCCCCAAAAATCTATGAAATCTAAGTTTCAAACCTCACTGTCTCTGATATCTGGTACAGAGGAATCAAGAGGTGATACATGTTCTTGGCCCTGAAACTTGATCTTCATCTTTGCAATGCGTACAGGAGATAACCTTCAAGATCAAAATCACAATGATGATGCAAAGGGATGCAGGGGCACGAGTAGATAGCTTTAATGACAAGGATTCGAGCAAGAGAAGGCAAATGAGCAATGTGACAAATGTGAGGGGTGAAGTCTAATTAAATAGTCGTTTTAGGAGAGAGAAGGTTATTAAATGCGTATTAAATTCACCTCGGACCTACTCAAAAATATGAAAAGTGAGAGAAGTGGAAAAAACTGGCCCAGGTGGTCTTTGGTACATTTGGGACATGAGGACGTGAAGACGTGATCCGACCAATGCAGGCGATGCAAGGAAAGCGGGCCAAATGAGCATGGGTGGTCTAGGAACTTAGATATGTGAAAGGACGTGAGGGACATGAGGAATACGAGGACGTGATTTCAGCCGATGCGGGTGATGTGGGAATAGAAAGCCCAAATGCATTTGGGATAGATGGGACAAAAGTATGTGAAGTACCTGATGCAGTTGATGCGGACGATCGGGTAATAGGAAGCCTAGACAAACTTGTGACAAACAGGTCAAAAATTTCTGAAAAAATCCGACAGTTAGGAATTTTGTGGGGAAAGCGGCCGATCAGCGAATAGAGGGCCCAGAGGAACTTGGGACATGGGGGACAAAAATGTCTGACATACCCGTAAATCACCAAAAAAGACTCCAAAAAAATGCAATTTTCACCATCTCTTCAAGTTTTCTCTTCACTAGGACATTATTAAAGGTGCCAACTCAAAATTTTCAAAATTCAGACTTTCAAAAGAGGGGAAATTTTGAGAGGACAACAGCTAGCTCTTTCTAGGGATGACTTGATTAGATCAGGAGAACGAGGCAAGACAAGAACTCAAGAAAAACTTAGGAGAAGAAGACCAGTGCTTTATCCATTGGGCAAAAGAGTCAAGGGAAAACCAACACAGAAGACAACACAACAAAATAAGGAAAGGAAAAAGGTGAGGGAAAGCAAACACACCCTATACATAATATACACAAGACTTCCTTTTCACCTAGGACTTGAACAATTTCAGGTACTTCCCACTATAAGGAAGTGGGAGAGAGGATCCATCCATATAATCAAGATAAAATGAATTTTCACCAGCAAAGTGCCTGATTCTAAAAGGACCAAGCCAAAGAGAATCAAACTTACCATGGCTTCCTTGAAGTTCATGTCTCTTATCCCACATAAAAACAATGTCTCTAAATTTGAAATCTCTGGATCTGGTTTTTTGTCAAACAAATATTTCACCTTCTTTTGATGGGCAGATATTTTATCAGAAACATGCAGTCCTGTCTTCATTCAACTTTTGCAGATACATGATCCTTTTATCTAGAGAATCACTGAAACTAGTGTCTTCAATGGCCTTCATCAAATACAAAGTTGGTAGCTCCACTGTCATTGGTAGCTGGGATTCCACACCATACACCACTTGAAAAGGAGACATCCCAGTTTCTCTTTTAGGTGTAATCCTATCCACCCAGAGAGCATCATAGAGCTTCTTGTGCTATTTCCTCTAAGACTCATTAACAAGCTTTCTTACTATGGTCACCAAATTTTTGTTTGTTGATTCTACTTGAATATTCCCTTGAGGATAGTAGTTAGAGGAATGAGAAAGGGAGATACCATATCCATAAAATAAATCCATCATTTCAACAGAAGAAAAATTTGAAGTATTATCATTCACAATCTTGTTGGGCACTCCAAACCTTATTAGGATGTTCTCTTTGATGAAATTACATACTACCTCTGAAGTAGTACTTTTAACTGGGATAGCTTCTACCCATTTAGTGAAATAATATGTGGCAGTCAATACATGAGTATGCCCTACACTTGAGGATGGGTTGAGTGTTCCAATAAAATCTAAACCCCACTGTTGAAAGGGTTCTTCAATCACAACTGGTTTAAGTGGAAAAGTGGCTAACTTTGGTCTTCCCACAAAAGTTTGACAAGCTTCACATTTATCAACCCATTTTGATGCATCCTTAAACAAAGTAGGACAATAGTACCCTGCACGTAGAATTTTATGGTTAGTAACAGCAAATGATAAATGACCCCCACAGGTTTGGTCATGGAAGGCTGAGAAAATATTCTTTTGTTTCTCCTTGTCAACACATTTCAAAAATCTTCCATCTACTCCATGTTTAAACAAAGCATTTTCCCACAACACATATTGTACTGATCTTAACTTGATAGCTCTCTTCTCCTTGGTAGTTAAGTGAGATGGACGCTCATCATAGGTGAGGAAGTGGGAAATGTTAGCATACCATTCATCCGTTGAGCTAAGAAACAAAACAATAGGAACATCATCCTCATCCTTGGGCAACCCATGACCAGCTCCTTCAACAATGAGTTCACATAGGCCTTTACCTCGGACTAGTTTAGTTGGTCTGATATCAATATCATATTCCTGAACCTTTGCGACCCAATTTCCTCTCTTAGTTCCAAATTCTTGTTGTGTAAGAATGGACTTGATGGTTGTATCAGGCACAAGTATCATTGAGTGAGAGTTAAGGATATAAAATCAAAACTACTTAATAGCCTTAACCACTACAAAATCATGTTTCTCCATCATAGTATATTTTAGCTCATGATTCTTAAGAATATAGCTCATGAATGCAATTGGGAGCTCATGGTCTTTAGAGTCTTTCTAGGTTAACATAGCCGAGGGTACTTTCTGTGGCATAGCAATAGATAATAAAGTCTTTGCTGAAATCTAGACATGCTAAGATAGGATTTCTAACAATAGCCTTTTTAATGCCTTCGCATGCTTCCTTCCCTTCAGGAGACCAGCTAAAAATTTGTTTCCCTTTCATCATTTGGGAGATATTCAAAGTTATCTCTAAAAAATTAGGAATGAATCTTCTCAGGAAGTTGATCTTACCAAAGAAAGAATGCACTCCCTTTTTACTTGTAGGAAGAGGAATCTATTGAATAGCTTGAACTCATTCAGGATCAATCTTGATTCCTTCCTTGGAGACAACATGTCCCAACAATTTTCCCTTTGTGACACAAAAGATAGACTTCTTGGGATTCAAAGAGACCCCATGTTCTCTGCATTTTAAAAGAACCTTTTCCAGATGCTGAAAATGATCTACTTTGTCTTTGGAAAATACAATTAGGTCATCTAGATACACGATAATGCATTTTCCTTTCAGGATTCCAAAGGCCAAGTCCATAGCCCTTTGAAAGGTGGCAGTGGCATTAATGAGTCCAAATGGCATCCTCTTGTAAGAAAAAGTACCCCAAGGAGTAGTAAAGGTAGTCTTGTGTTGATCTACAATGTTGACTTCTACTTGATTGTATCCTGAGAATCTGTCAAGCATGGATAACATCTTCAGCTCCTGTAACAGCTTGCAACACCTTGGTCCATCATGGGTAGGGGGTAGTTTTCCTTTAGAGAAGCCTGATTTAAATTCCTAAAATCAACACAGATCTGAATCTCACCATTTTTCTTCCTAACAGGCACAATGTTAGCAATCCAAGTTGAATGATGAATGGGAAAGATAATCTTGGCCTTCAATAACTTTTGTATCTCCTAAAAAATGGTGTCTCAATCTTTATATTGTACTACCTTTTCTTCTGTTTGAAAGGTTTAATCCCATGTTTGAGAGGAATGAAATGTTGTATTTTCTTTGGGCTGAAAGGCTTTCAGATCATCATAAGAATAAGCAAGTACATCAACGTATCTCTTCAAAATATTTACTACCTTCTTCTTTTCCTCCTGCATACAAAATTTCCCAATGTTCACCATTTTTGGGTCAGTAGGAACTCCCAATGTTAACCCTTTCATATTCAACAGATTGATGAGCTCCTCTAGAAGCTTTAGCCTTAACATACCTATCATGATTTATCAAACAAGTTCCTCTAGACTTACCTAAAGCGCTTTAGGGATCTTGTTACCTTTTAGTCTGATGAACTCGACAAATTGATCTATCGGGAGCTCATTGACATGTTCCTCATTGAAGATACAGGTTTATTGAGGTAAAATTGTCACTTCCATTGCGACAGTATAATTGAATTCAAAAGTTATCCCTGAGTTCCAAGAAAGAAAGTAAATGTTTCCATCATCATTGAAAACCTTCCAGGTGCTTGCATTATCCATCACACATTGGTCTATGGATCATTTCAATGGTGAATTTTTCCTGAGAGAAATAGGATGAGGTATGAGTAAAGACCCTTTGACATGGCTAGGGAATCAGCCCTAGCATTCTGCTTCCCTTGGGACTACCTCGATGGAGAAGGCATCAAGAAATTCAATAGAATCCCAAACCGTATTTCTATAATGCTAATCAACCTTCCAATTCTTTACTTGAGAAAAGGTATAAAATTGTTTATACAACTAGTTCTGCATCTCCCTAAGGAGGTAGTTTCCAAAATATTCTTCGAACCTTCCTCAGATTTCCATGTCAAGCCCAAGGATGAAGGGCTTCATATTTTTTTGTGTTATTTGTATTTTCAAATTGTAGCTTGAATGAGAAAGGATGAACCTTTCCTTCAGGAGATCTTCAGCACCACACCATGCTCCATGCACTTCTGGTCCGAATTGTGACTTGGTGTAAACATGAAAAGTGTTCAAAATTCAGTTATGATCTCAGAAATATGATTTTTTTTCATAGAATGTTTTTAAATATCCATTTGTAGGTGTTTTTCTAACACAGTTGCAGGGATATCACATTATGAAAACACTGTAGGATGCCACGGATCGTTCTTGGGACAGTTTCTGCTATTTTTTAGAGTTCTTTGGAAATTGATCAGCTCATTTGTAGGTTTTGATTCATTATTGGTTGTTTGTAAGAGTTATTGTACTTTCATTTCAATATTATTAATGGATCGGTTCAATCTGAACCCGGGGACGTAGGAATTTCCGAACCCCATAAACAATCTCTTTTGTTATCTGAATGTTTCATTTTTCTGATTATTTATTTGCTACACAAGTTTTCCACACTTCTATGGATGCATAATAATCAGAATTTAATCAATTTGTGGAGTTTTAGAATACTTAAAATTGGTTAAGAAAGTCATGATCTAACTGGAAACTTTTAAAAGTGATAAAAATTACAACACACGTTTTCAGATCAACATAGTTGTCCATGTTTATCAAACAATTCCTCCAAACTTACCAGCCCTTTAGGGATCTTGTTACCTTTTAGTATGATGCACCCATATTGATCTATCTCCTCTTTAACACCCTCCTCATTAGAAGATACACTTTCTCAAGGAAAATTATCACTTCCTTCAAAATATAATTGTTTGGTGAGTTATCCCTGAGTTCCAGGACGAAGAGAGAAAATGTTGATCATCATTAGGGAAACCCTGTCAGTTGCTTTTGCATTATCGGGACTACACTTGGTCTATGGATCATTTCAGGTGAATTTATCCTGAGAGAAATTAGGATGAGGTATGAGAAAAGACCCTGACACGGCTAGGGAATCGGCCCTAGTGTTCTTTTCTCGTGGGACTACCTTGATGGAGAAGGCATCAAGAAATTCAATAGAATCCCAAACTATATTCCTATAATGCTTCAATCTTATATTCCTTACTTGAAAAATATCTCTGACTTGCTTAACAACCAGCTCCACATCTCCATGAGCCAGAAGATTCTTCACACCTTTCTCTTTTTCCACATTAAGTCCAAGGATGAGAGCTTCATAATTTGTAGTGTTATTGGTGTTCTCAAAATATATTTTGAATGAGAAAGGATGAAACTTTCCTTCAGGAGATATCAACACCACACCAGCTCGAGACCCAGCTGAGGAACAACTTCCACCAAATTCCAAATTCCAAACACCATTAGGATCATGAAGTACTTCTTTGGGACACTTTCATTTCATCCTAAGACATAATCATATAGTTTCCATGCCCAATATATTCATAGATTATTTGTGCTTTAGGATCATCTGTCTTTTGCAAAATATACTCAGATTGCTTCTCACGCAACAACTTCTTCATCTTTCCATTAACTGGGTATAAGGGAATGTGACCGATCCATTTTAATTTCTCCTCCCACATCCTTACAGAAGTTCCTACTCAATAGCATACCATATGAAGGAGGGATATCAGCTACCAAGATAGTAGCTAAAACCTTCTTCTATGGTAAAGTAGCAAAAGCTACTTGTGCATCCTTAATTCTTCCAACCAAAGGCACCTCCTTACTCTCCATAGAATAACAGGACCCATAAGTGCGTGTGAGAGTAAGACCCAAAGCATGAGCCACTTTGGCAGGCATGACATTATTTGATGCTCCTGAGTCTATGACACAGTTGCTGAGTTTATGGCCAGCTATGAGGAGGGTTACATAAAATGGTTTGATTTTCTCATTAGGTGAGGTGACTGCAGCTACAATTTTTGGTTGGGGTGCGGAGGATAGAGTAGGAAAAATAACTTTAGAAGTATTGGGTGAAGTTCTGGAATGGGAATTGACAAAGTGGACCATTTTGGAAAAGGATTTTGGATGAGTTTGATAATACTCAGCCTCTGAAATTTGGATTTTTGTTTTCTTAAGGTGATCAATGATATCAAAATATCCAGAGGTGGATGGGCTATCATCACTAGGAATCTTAGGCTTATCAAGTTTAGGAGTTGGAGAAGAAGAAGTTTTAGCAATAGAATTAGGAAAAGAAGAATTAGCAGAACTCACCTTCTGTGTGGATGCAGTGGGAATAGGAGATCCTCTTTTTGCAACAACGGGGATAGTCATGGGATGCTCCTTGGATCTCTTAGTAGGCTACATCACTTTCTCCTTATTTGTCTGTTCCCAAGTCATAATAGCATATGACTCACTGTTATTTCTGCTACTACATCATAATCATCCTCTTCATCAACACCTTCAGTGGTGAAGAAATTAACTCGAGATCCCTCAAGTTCCTCCAGTTCTTCATTAGCCTCTTCTTCAGGTTCTTCAAAATCTTCATTAATATCTTCATCTTCAGGTTCTTCAACCTCACAAGTTGCATTAACAGGGACCTTGATGGGTGGTCCCTCAATTGCCAGCCTTGTCTGAGAGGAAGGAAAATGATTTCTAGGCTGAAAATTCCTCCTTGGAACATCTGCATAAGGAGCATGTTGAGCCAATTATTTCTTGATGGCAATGAGGTCATTAGCAAGATTTTGTACTAATGGATCCACATTAGCTCTCTAGGAGTAGAAGAAGAGGAAGAAGCAGCTCTATATTTGGAAGGATCACTTTTCATCTTACCAGACATGATCAAGTCATCTTCAATTCTAACAGCTAATCTTCTGATCCTCATCCAATGTTGCAATGTTGGATCTCCTCAATCCATAGCTAACTTCAGGTAGTTGACTGTTCAGAAAGAAACATTTTTAAATTTGATCTACAGGCTGGGTATCTGGTGGGATTTTGTTAATCAACTTATTGAACCTGGCCACAAATTCCCTCATGGGCTCCTGTGATTCTTTCTTTATTTGAGAAATCTGAGCTAGAAAAGAATGCACATCCTCTGCAAGTTTGAAACGGTTCTCAAATCTTGTTCTCATCATGGTCCAACTGGTAATGGCCCCAGCAAGAAGATGATAGAACCAATCTGCCACATTATCTTGTAAAGTCTCTAAAAAAATCCTCACCAAGACATCTTCATGCTCAACTCTGAGGACTCCACATGCAACTATGAAAGCTGCAATATGCTCATCAGGATGCACCTTCCATCACCTCTGAACTTGGGGAAGTTATTGCTATTACCCCTGGGTAACTCATGCAAAGGTTGAGGAAGGGTAAGAGGCCCAACACGATGGACCCAAGGTAATGGAACTTCCATCCTTGGAAACACTTCTTGAAGAGGAATTGAAACACCAGCAAGAATCAAAGCACAAAGATTAGGGCTGAGTTGCTCTTGAGGGATACCACTCACAAGGGTTCTATTTTCAATAGGAGGTGTGCTTATAGAATGAGCTCTTCTATTCTCTCCCTATTGAAGGAAGAGGAAAAACTTACTATTCCAAGAGTTGAAACTGATGAATCTTTTATTTCAAGAGCCCTCCTACCATGAGTAAATCGTAGAGTTGCCAGATCAAAGAAAGATCAAGAAATTTTTCATAAACTGGAATCCATAAAAAATGAATCCCCAGTAGAGTCACCAAAAATTGTTGGTTGTCAAATAAGGACTTTAATGAAAGCAACAATCAGGGGACAGAAGTCCCTCCTCTTTAATGGGAGAGGTTCCCTTATTTAAAGGCAAAAAACCTATTTACAAATGTACAACGTTTAGTTTTAAAGAGGAACTCTGATATCATGGAAGTGTTTTTATATAACTGATTATCAATGCAAAAAGACAAAAGAACTAGGAAGTGGGAAAAGGAAGAGTGGCATTCTCAGGAAATATAGATAGCAAAATAATTCCTTATAAATGTTGACTTAGGATCATATAGAACAAAATCATTTACGTTAAACCATAAGATGTTATTCCATAGACACAAAGTTCTAGAGATGACATCCATAAGAATACAAAGCTTCTTGATGTAAAATAGATAAATGATTTAATAATTTAACAGATAGGAAAGGAGGAATAACCACAGATAGAATAGAAAGAGGAGTCTTCTTGTATTGATAGATTTTTAACTCTTTTACACTTTCAAAAATAGTCAAAGTTCCAGCCCCTTAAGAATGGCATGGAGAGCTCATTATATAGCTTACAAATTAGTTACACTTGGTAACCATTTCTTTTAACTAAAAGATTAATTAAGGAAATGCTCAATACAATATCCTTAATTAATTTACAAGGAGATATCAACACTTAAAAATAGAAGGAGAAAAAGAGAAGCCAGAAGAAGAAACATCTGATTATGGCTAAGGTGGGCCCACTGATTTGAGGATCCGATATCTAAATTTCTTCAATGTCTCAGCTATCTCCATACCTCATGGGATTGTTGTGTTGGCAATGGTGTGAGACCAAGTGCCTAGACATTTTTCCATATCTTTATCGAACTTGGTATGCTCCAGGTATTCTTTATTTTCCTCAGTAATTACAGATTGAAGGAAGAAAATGTCCTTTATCTTCTCTTTGGTAATTAATTCTTCTTTGAACAAGTCTTCTTTGACAAATGTTCTAAACTGAGCTTTGATCTCTTGAAGAGAGAAAGGAACACCTGAGGTTTCATCATGAAGATGGCAATGAATATCTTTAAAGGCAGAAGAAACACAAGTTTTGAAAGATTCTCCTTTCTGCCATACATTATTTAATTCACCCAGTGCTTCTTCCAGAACCTTCATTTTCCATTCTACACCAAAAACCCATGCCTTTGACAAGTTATTCTTGGCCTCATCAAAAATATTGTTAACCAACAAGATCTTTTCATCAGTTTGACCCATAAGATGAAGATCTGTAATACAACTAACCCAGATCTTAAAATCTTTATCCACAACCCTTAATGAGGAAGTGAGTTTCTGTTGTAGATTAATCACCTTCTCGTTGGTCTTAAAGGCTTCCTCAATGAAATTCAAGCCAACTATAATCATATCATCAACCATGGCTTCCATAGCCTTTCCATAAGTAGAATACTTATGTATATCTTTGATGCTCTAAATTTCATCTTGGTTAAGAATCATGGGGGGAGGAAGAGTAACCAGTGGGGTAGGATCCAAAACCTTATCTTTGGCCAATAATGACTTGATAAAGTTGGAAAGAACTTGATTCTGTTCTTCCAACTATTCTATAGTTTGCTTTCCCTTCTCTACTCATTCAATAACCTTTGTCACTATTGCTTGAAGGTTATGAACCTCACTCTCAGGAGTGGATTCCCCCATTAGGATTCTAGAAAGCTCTAAATTAGAGACCAAGAGATCCTGCTTTGCCTTATCAACCTTGGGCTTTGCAACCTCCAGGAACTATTGGCCTTAAGCATTAGTTACTATCCTTGAAGTTTTCTTGGCTCTCTTAGCTAGACGAGGAGTAGTAGTTCCTAGCAGGGCTTCCACAACATCAAAATTAGGCCTTTTTATTTGAGAAGAAGCTCTCTTCTTGTTGTTGTCAACCATGGGTTGCACCCAAGAAAAAGTAGAAGAAGAAGAGGAAGGAACAAGGGGCCCAAGAGCAAGTGAACTCATGGAACTTAGAGTATTGACCACTATTTCCTCTAGCAGAGAAGTGGTGGGAGTATCAGGAGCTTCCTTTGTAGAGGAGTCTGTGGTACTAGGAGGCTCTGTACTAGACATTTCCTTTTCTTTTTAAACTGTTAATTTAGGAGTTCCTGCAGGATTTGGTATTACACCATCATCACTTTCACTAAGAACAATAATTTTCTCTAGTCCTGAAGGTAGATCTAGATGCTCAAGAAGATATTCTTCATCAATTGGTTCCTGTTTAACTGCTTTGATCTTCTTTTGATATACTTGAGTAGAAGGAGTAGATGGCTCATGCTCTTTCGTTGAGGAAGAATGAGGGGTTTGCTCAAGAACCTCGGTGCTAGTTGTATGTGCTTCCTTCCCTGGTGTAGAGGTGTCTCTGGAAGAAGATCCACCCTGACTCTTCTTGAACTCATGAATCTTCCTATCAAGCCAAACTTTAGTTCTTACAAGAACAGGAGCCATAATCTCAACCAAATCATCTCTCTCTTTTTTGTACCAATCCAGATCCTCCAAAGGAGTGTGTTTGATTGTTGTCTCATATTCAAAGGAATGTAAGTCCTCATCATCCTCCTTAAGTCCTTCAGGAACTTGGTAAAGATTGAGATCTCTGATGTGTTGTAGAGAGATCCTACCATAGTGCCTTCCATCTAGCCTCAAAATCATCTGCACAATCAACCCAATAATCCTCAGTAACTGGCTTGTGATGATAGTTTATCTTGAGGTTCTGCTCAATAAAATTCTTTAGATCAAAGCAAGATCTAGGTCTAAAGAAATGAACAGTGATAGAAGTAATATCCCTTTCTACATTTTAGGCATCCAAGGTTTTTTTACATGTATAGTTTCCCAAAGAGATAGGGAAATACAAGCCAGTGATCTTCTTGTCTCTACATGTCCTATGTAGCTTATCAAGTTGCCTGTATATTTCAACCAGGGCCATCTTATCACTAGAGAATATAGGGAGCTTGAGGGGTGTGCTCTCATAGCCAGCCAGCCTGATGTATGAAAACCTCCTGAATTGGATAAAGAAATCCCCATACTTGGCTATCAGGTTCATAGCTTCATCAGAAAATCTCCTGGCAGTGTTTCCCTCCAAGAGTCTTACAATGTACATGGTGAAAGCATCATTGACTCTTCTGAAATTGTGATTGCTAGTTTCCAGGGTAAACTGAGGGTAGTATGCATAAATAGGCTCATTCTTCTAGCCCTCTATGTAGGTGAAACCAAACCACTGTTGGGATGCAGCCAGGGTATACATGAGATAAGAAGTCATATAGAACTTCTTAGTCTGTTGAACACTAGACAACATCTTAATCAAATTCGTGTAGACAATCTCGGCCTAATTGATGTTTTGCTTGCCCTCGCATATGATGTTGATGAAGGGGCACATCCAGAAGTGAAACTCATTAGTGGAAGGCAACCCCATGATACAGGTGAGAAAAATGATAAATTCAGACAACTCCTCATTAAAATCAACCCTGTATAATGCCTTGGAGAGTCGGGATGCTCCCTTCTTAGGGTTCTTTAACCATGACTTTGCTATACGTGCCTTGTATTTGTCACTTTCTTGGTCGAACATGATTTGGGCTTGGGCACGAGTGAGAATTATGGAATCTTCAGTTTCTGGAATGCGCAGAGTAGTAGTAATGGCGGGTAGTATCTAGTTTTGTGATTAATTCACCATGCACATTGGTGAGTTCCTTGGTATCTGGGTTAAAATGGGCTCTGTAGGCAAGCACCATGTCCACACATTGTACAAAGTTAGGAAAACCATCTGTGTATGCAAGTCCACTGTCACTAATCATTTGTGCCATGGGAGCAGGATTAGAGCATGTTAATCTTCCCCAAAAATCTGTGAAATCTAAGTGTCGAACCTCACTGTCTTCGATATCTGGTACAGAGGATTCAAGAGGTGATACATGTTCTTGGCCCTGGAACTTGATCTTCATTCTTGCAATGCGCAGGGGATAGCCTTCCAAAGATCAAAATCATGATGAGGATGCAAAGGGATATAGGGGCATGAGTAAACGACTCTAATGGAAAGGATTCGAGCAAGAGAAGGCAAGCGAGCAATGTGACAAATGCATAGGGGGAGTCCAATTAAATATCCATTTTAGGAGAGATAAGGTTATTAAATGCACATTAAATATACCCCTTTCCGACTCAAAAATATGAAAAGTGGGAAAAGCAAAGAAAATTGGCCCAGACGGTCTTTGGTACATTTGGGACATGAGGGACGCGAAGAGATACGCTGCAGCAATAATGATATACAATATTATACTGGTCGCTCTATATTACAACAATGAAGGGAAAAGTGGGCCAAATACAAACAATAAGCACGCATTGATATATTGTTATATAATTGTCTATCGTGGAACTTGATAATATAATACGTGAAAGACATGAGGGATGTGCAAGGATTGATTCAGCTGATGCAGGTGATGTGGGAATAGAAATCCTAGATGCATTTGGGATAGATGGGAGAAAAGTACACAAAGTACCCGATGTGGCCGATGTGGATGATCGGGTAACAGGAAGCCCGGGTGAACTTGGGACAAATAGGCCAAAAAGTTCTGAAAAATCTGATAGTTAAGGTTTTGTGGGAAAAGTGGCTGATCGGTGAACAAAAGACCTAGGGGAACTTGGGACATGGGGGACAAAAAAATTTTACAGACCCGCAAATCACTAAAAAGACTACAAAAAATGCAATTTTCACCATCTCTTCAAGTTTTCTTCTCACTTGGACATTATTAAAGGTGCCAACTCAAAATTTTCAAAATTCAGACTTTCAAAAGAGGGGAAATTTTGAGAGGACAACAACCGATAGATAGAATACATCATTTTGTCATCCAGAAACATGAATATATGCTACTGGTCGGTAGCATACATTATCTTACCAAATGCCAACATATATTATGTTACCAGCCGACGACATATATTATGCTCCCGACCGGAAACATAATGTATGCTACTAGCTGGTAGCATATATTTATATTGTTTTTGGTAGCATAATGTATGCTAGTGGCTGTAGCATATATTTATACTATCATCTGGTATCATATTATCAGCAAGAAATATTAAATAAAATTTGTAGATATTTTTTTGCACAACTACAGACCGGTGGCATATTTTTAGTGATGTCGTAAAAGGAGGGGGAAAAAAGTATGGGAATTTTTTGTTGCTTATGCCATATTTCATGAGGATATGTTTCTCATTGAGATGATAGTTTTAATTACTAGCATCAAAATAATTCAAAAAACTCATTTTTTCCCATACAAAACTAGTGAAATTAAAGTTTTTTTTCACAAAAAAATCACTTTTTTATTTTTTTTGTTTATGTCATGTTTTTTGAAGACATATTTCTTGTCGAGATAGTCATTTTAAATGTTAATATCAAAAAATGATTTTTTTAAAATTACATATGTTGTTTCTTGACCACATATACTAGCAGCCGAAAATTGCTACCAGCCAAAACCATTATCAAATAATTTTCCAAACTGTTCAAAACATGTTTCCTTCAAAATTTACGTGATTTTAAAATTCATTTTCACCAAGTAATATTTACAATTTTTTTAGGGGTCTTAAAATTTTCCCTGGTGTAGAGAAGTGTGGGTGAGTAAAGGTTTCAAGAGATAAAAGAGTGTGCATAGAGAAATTTAAAGAATCCCATGGTAAAGAAAAGGGGTGGGACATAGGCATGAGGAATGGAGAATGAGAAGAAAGGATGCAACAAGATGGTGAAAAGGATAGATAGTGACAATTTTGCACAATCACATGGCTATCGATGACTAGACGGAGGAGTGGCCAATAGCTGAATCTAACCACCAAAATATGTGGTAGGACAAGATTGGTCAAGAGCATGTCACTTTGATAAGGGCATTAAATAAGATAAATTTAAATTTAAAATTCAAAGAAGGCATACAGATGATCCATTCTATAGGAAGATAATAGGAGACCGGGCACATAGGATATAATGAGGGAACTCCACCATTTTGAGGTGGGGTTTCAAGTGGATTGGTGGTTGCTGCATTAATCTTTAAGGTGGAAGGAAGAGTTGAGGGAATGAGATAGAGGTCAAGATCAACCTTAGAGCCAAGAAGAGTAGACTAGTAGGCCTTAGAAGGCACCAACATTATAACCTCCATGTATGGTATTATAGCTTCATAGGTGAGCAAGTTCGTAGATATCGTAAAGGCTTGAAAAATAAATAAAATGGAGAACTTGTGTTTCGTTTCAATTTTGTGTTGGAAAGATCGAGATACCTGATAGATCTTTTTTAGCCATCACATGGGTTCATTCCAGGTGATCAAGTCGGTATGGTCACGGCTTGACAACAATTTGTGCCCCAGTTCCGCACACCACGAACAATGGCCTTGGTCTATGTAGTCCCCCAGCAGTTTCACGCACAACAGGGCAACCCCATGCAGTCTTTAGTGCCGGAATCCACACCTTGGTCACTATGCCCGAATCCCACCACCTCTACAATTAGCCTTTCCCTAGCCCCCCCAACTACCCTCACACACACATTTCGGTGTCAAGGACCTCAGCCTTTAGCATATGTATGCTAGTGGCTGTAGCATATATTTATACTATCCATCTCGGTATCATATTATAGCAAGAAATATTAAATAAATTTGTAGGATATTTTTGTTTGCACAAAGGCTACAGACCTGGGTGGCCTATTTTTTAGTGGATGTCGTAAAGGAGGGGGAAAAAAAGTATGGGAATTTTTTGCTTGCTTATTGCCATATTTCATGAGGATATGTTTCTCATTGAGATGATAGTTTTAATTACTAGCATCAAAATAATTCAAAAAACTCATTTTTTTCCCATACAAAACTAGTGAAATTAAAGTTTTTTTTCACAAAAAAATCACTTTTTTATTTTTTTTGTTTATGTCATGTTTTTGAAGACATATTTCTTGTCGAGATAGTCATTTTAAATGTTAATATCAAAAAATGATTTTTTTTAAAATTACATATGTTGTTTCTTGACCACATATACTAGCAGCCGAAAATTGCTACCAGCCAAAACCATTATCAAATAATTTTCCAAACTGTTCAAAACATGTTTCCTTCAAAATTTACGTGATTTTTTAAAATTCATTTTCACCAAGTAATATTTACAATTTTTTTAGGGGTCTTAAAATTTTCCCTGGTGTAGAGAAGTGTGGGTGAGTAAAGGTTTCAAGAGATAAAAGAGGTGCATAGAGAAATTTAAAGAATCCCATGGTAAAGAAAAGGGGTGGGACATAGGCATGAGGAATGGAGAATGAGAAGAAAGGATTGCAACAAGATGGTGAAAAGGATAGATAGTGACAATTTTGCACAATCACATGGCTATCGATGACTAGACGGAGGAGTGGCCAATAGCTGAATCTAACCACCAAAATATGTGGTAGGACAAGATTGGTCAAGAGCATGTCACTTTGATAAGGGCATTAAATAAGATAAATTTAAATTTAAAATTCAAAGAAGGCAATACAGATGATCCATTCTAGAGGAAAGAGAAATAGGAGAACCGGGCACATGAGGATATAAATGAGGGAAACTCCACCATTTTGAGGTGGGGTTTCAAAGTGGATTGGTGGCTGCATTAATCTTTAAGGTGGAAGGAAGAGTTAGAGGGAATGAGATAGAGGTCAAGATCAACCTTAGAGCCAAGAAGAGTAGACTAGTAGGCCTTAGAAGGCACCAACATTATAAACCTCCATGATATGGTATTATAGCTTCATAGTGAGCAAGTTCGTAGATATCGTAAAGGCTTGAAAATAAATAAAAGGAAACCTTTGTGTTTCGTTTCATTTTGTGTTGGAAAGATCGAGAAGTACCTGATAGATCTTTTTTTAGCCATCACATGGTTTAGTACTTGTCTTTGTTTGGTTGTGGAGCTAGATTTCTTCATAATGACCATACATTACAAGTGGTTGGTTTACACAGTAACTGACATTGGTTGGCTAACCGCCATCAGTCAGCAAAGGAACCCCCATCAGTTAGTAGAGGAACCACCATTGGTCAATAGAGGAACCACCATCAATTAGCACATGAACCACCATCGGTCAAGGAACCGACATCGGTTACCTATGCGTGAAAGTTTATATTTAACTCACGGGAATTATATCTAACTTTTTTTATAAAGTTGATCTAATGGTTATAATGCATAGCTATGGTGACCTAAGTTTGTATATACCTATATAAGCATGAAAGCTAGGGTTAGAAGGTGAATTATGAGAAAGATTGAGTTATATCCTTAATTCTCCTAGATTGAGAGGATGAAGAAGAAGAAAAAAGAAAGAACATGTTACATGAAGACAGAGATTCCGTGGAGAGAAGTTGGACAAAAGGAAATAGGAGGTATGGCTATGACAGGTACATCTCAATGGTAAGAAGAGGGTAACATCTTCTATTGTATTCCTTTGTATAGTTATTGTCTCATTGTAATGGCTTGCATAGTATGCAAAGCACATATAGTTTCTTCTTGTAGATCTACATGTTGGTGAGATCTTGTAATGTATATCCATGAGATCATGATGTATTGTTGATCCACGTAGATCTATTCTTATATTGTTAGATCCATAGGTTGTTGTGAGATCTTGTATTCTTAGATCCATGAGAGCATGTTGTATTGTTGATCCATGTATATCTAGATATTGTAGAGGAGTTTGTCTTCATGTTTACAAAGGTTAATGTAGTGATGGAGAGACAAACTTACTTCTTGGTGCACAGTCATGGTTGCACATTGGTACACCCATGTGAGAGGTATTGTTGCATATCCACAGAGAACTTGGTAGCAGTTCAGAGATGCATTAGTTCCTAGTTATGTGAGATTTGTTGGTGGTGGTTTGGAGGCATGGCTATACTGCACTCATGGAGATCCATTTATATATCTGGAGGAGGAGATATTCTTGGAGAGATGTATTGTACTCTTGTGGGAAGAGTTGGTTTGTACTCTTTTTCATTATATATATGAGATCTCTATCTTTGGTGGACGTAACCCATATTGGGTGAACCAAAATACATGTTGTGTTATGTGTGTGTACTTTGTTTTGATTTGGATTTACCTATTTTATCATTTCTACTGTTGTAGATTTTGGGGAATTGTTTCCGTTTCTACAGTATTATATTCCCAACTGGTATCAGAGTTTGGTTATTTCAAAGAAAGGTTTTGCTTCAGTTTATTGTTAGTGGTTTACTAACAAGTGTATAAGACCAGGGTTTGTTTTGCCTGATGTGAAAATTATAGGAAGAGATTTAAACCTCAAGTGGAAGCTAAAAATGTGAGGTTACTAGAGAATACAGTGACCGGCATTGGTTAGGTGGCAACCAACATCGGCAGGGTGACCGTGGTCGGTTACAAGGTGACCGTGGTCAGTTATTGGGAAACCTATTTTTAAATAGAAAATTACATATCTAAAGAAATTGATAAATGAATGGAATGTGTATTATTTTCTGAGGTGTCCCTGGTTCTTGGAGGCACAAGAATGTTGTTCAGATTGTAGATCCGGATTATAGAGGTATGGTTTTATTACCTTGGTATTGCAGTGCGTTTATATTTTGGTTGCACATGCATGGTTTGGGATTGCAGATTTGAGTATGAGATAGAGGATAAATTATTCATCCTTGGTGTAGTTAGATGCACGGGCTTGGTTAGAGAGGTAGTAACACATAAGGAAGATGGGGCTTCCATCATAGAAGCATGTTCTTTAGTTAAATATGTGGTTGAGTATCTTGGTGATGGTGAGGTGATGTATTTCATCTTGGTGAAATTTATTTGTATGTATTGTTATTGTTTTTTTTGTACAAGATTTGGGTGCTTCTTCAAATGATTGGCTCAACACAGCTATCGGATTTATTCAGAGTAGGCACTTGGTTTGGTGTACTATGCCAATTTTGTGGCATTTTCTTCATTCCAACAGCATTGACTTCGGTCATGGAACCAACGTCAGTCACAGAGGAACTGGTATCAGACAGGAAACCGAGGTCAGTCTCTATGGAAGTGAATCTGTACTAGGTTTTTTACAGCAGGAGAGGTCATGGATGGTTTAGTGTCCCATTTTGGAGGATCGATTTTCTTGCACAGAGTGTACATGGAAGAGACGGTGTAGATCACTTCAATGATTGAATCAAAAAAAGGACAAAGTTTACTTGGTTAGTCCAATGAGACTTTGAGTCAGGTATCTCTATATGATTAATGTTTTATTTTTTGTATTTGAAGCAACTCATATTATGTTTGGATTATGTGCACAAGTAAAAATTATCACCATAGATATTTGGTGGGCTTGAATTTTATTTCCGATATGTGTTGGAATTTTGAGGACAAGGGTATCTAGTCTAAGGATGATATCCTCAATGAAAAGTCATGATTAGACACATAGTTGCAGATAACAGAAATGTTGAGTACATAGGAAATAATTTGATTCACCTACTTCACAAGAAGTCCAAACTTTTGTGATGTACAATTATTCTTTGATAAGAAGGGAATCGGTTTATATTTTCTTTCATATGTTTTATTTCTCATTGATATATATAGCTTTTGAGCTTGGTGATTAGAAGCAATGTAGTGGAGTTCAGGTTAAGTGAGAGCAAGCCGTGGTTGTTGGCATTATAGGTTGGACATATATGCACATGCGGAGTGAGAGGAGTATGCTACATTTTTGTGTGGCATGAGGCATAAGTTGTTTTGGAGGACAGTCATGGTTTTGCAAGTATTTTGAGTTTATTACATGTTGACATCACTTCTAGTTTTATTTATAGTGCCTGGATATTCTTATAATATTACAGTTGATGGTTGTACAGCTGGGTTAAGAAGAGAGAGCAATGTTATTGACATTGAATGGTAAAGAATCTTGACTCATGTTAAGATCACAGGTTGCATGTAGAACTCATTTGGGTTGTCTTGACCCAGGATCTTGTTTTGCTTACGCATATTCCAGTTTTGACTTGTCTTTAGTTAGTTGCATTGGTGGTTGCATGGAGACATGGATAGATGGTTAGAGAACATGGTTGGTGGATATGGTTATGATAGAAGCTCAATATTTCAGTTTGAGTGGGAGCTCTTACAGGTGTGTTATTCATGGTGGCTTGGTTGCATGAAAGGCTTGGTGTTATGATTCAGTGGGAGATTGATGTATAGATAACTCATCTATCATAGATCAATAGTAGCTTCATACAAGTATATGGTAAGCCATAGTTTGTTATCTTCTTGGATTTTAGAATATGGTTTAATATTCATAATTACTTGAGAGGATTGAA
This sequence comes from Taxus chinensis, assembly GCA_019776745.2. Taxonomy (NCBI): domain Eukaryota; kingdom Viridiplantae; phylum Streptophyta; class Pinopsida; order Cupressales; family Taxaceae; genus Taxus; species Taxus chinensis. The sequence continues at coordinate 75,042,485 of CM034150.1, forward strand.
GGAAAGAATAGTTGTTCTTCACGATATGTAAAGGATGGTGATGTACATATACAGGTACAAAGGTTCAGAAATTTATCTCCAAGTGGGATATTTTTGGGTTGTGGAGCTAGATTGCTTCACAATGAGCATGCATTACAAGTGGTTGGTTTACACAGTAACTTGCATCGGCTGGATAACCACCATCGGTCAGTAGAGGAACCACCATCGGTCAACAGAGGAACCACCATCGGTCAAAAAAGGAACCGTCATCGGTCAGGAAACCGACATTGGTTACCTGTGTGTGAAATTTTATATTTAACACATGGGAATTAGATCTAAATGTTGTTATAAAGTTGATCTAATGGTTGTAATGCATAGCTATGGTGCCCTAATTTTGTATATGCCTATATAAGTATGAAAGCTAGGGTTAGAAGGTGAATTATGAGAAGGATTGAGTTAGATCCTTAATTCTCCTAGATTGAGAGGATGATGAAGAAGAGAAAGAAATAATAGGTTACATGAAGACAGAGCTTTCATGGAGAGAATCTAGACAAAAGGAAATAACAGGTATAGTTATGGCAAGTACATCTCAATGGTGAGAAGAGGGTAACATATTCTACTGTATTTCGTTTGTATAGTTATTGTCTCATTGTAATGGCTTGCATATTATGGAAAGCACATATATTTTCTTCTTATATATCTGCATGTTGGTGAGATCTTATATTATAGATCCATGAGATCATGATGTATTGTTGATCCATGTAGATCTAGTCTTATATTTTTAGATCCACAAGTTTTTGTGAGATCTTTTATTCATAGATCCATGAGATCATGTTGTATTGTTGATCCATGTAGATCTAGATACTATAGAGGAGGTTGTATTCATGTTTGCACAGGTTGATGCAGTGATGGAGAGATAGAATAATTTATTGGTGCATAGTCATAGTTGCACATTGGTAGACCCATGTGAGAGGTCTTGTTGTAGATCCATAGAGAACATGGTAGCAATTCAGAGATGTAGTATTTCCTAGTTCTATGAGATCTGCTAGTGGTGGTTTTGATGTAAGATTATAGTGCACTCACGGAGATACATTTAGATGTCTGGAGTAGGAGATACTCTTAGAGAGATACATTATAATCTTGTGGGAAGAGTTGGTTTGTACTCTTATTCATTATATGTGTGTGTGTGTGTGAGAGAGAGAGAGAGAGATCTATATTTGGTGGATGTAGCCTGCATTGGGTGAATCGGGGTACATGTTGTGTTATGTGTGTGTACTTTGTTTAGATTTTGATTTATCTAGTTTATCATTTTTGTTGCTGTAAATTTTGGGAAATTTTTTCCATTTCCGCAGTACTATATTCCCAACAGTCTGGTGTCAAAATAAAATGTTTTTGCTTTATTTCAAGATATAATACCTTATCACCTATAGGAGGAGTGGTCCCCGGGGCCATATGTATGTGGTAAAAACTCAATTAAGAAATAACTAGGCCTTGAGGATCCTTTAATTATTGGTTTTGGGTTCAAAACATGAAGCACAAGACAACATTATGTCAAGACATTGAACTAGATTAGGAAAACCACCTGCATGCACTAATTAGTTGTTAAAAATCCTTTTAGCCAATGGAGTTTTCTTTCCATCTTCCATTCTTCCCTAGAATTTAGGTATGTCCATGTGCTTTACATCATTGTCCCCAATTTCAAGGACAATGATCTAAGAGAAGAAATGTGTTCATACCCATCGTACCGAAACTTCATTTTGGTAGTTTCGATTTTCAAGGATTATCCAAGAAGAAGAGTGGGAAAAATGAAGGGACTTTTGACAAAACCGGGGAAAAGGGAATATCATAATAGGTTAATGTTCAAATTCAAGAAAACAATAATGAAAGCAGCCACTGAATGAATGAAAATGAAGACCTTAATGAGGTAACCCTATTGGCATTTTAGAAAAAGAATTTGGTTTGAAAATGACTGCACAAAGTGCAAAACAAAGTTTAGGGGGAGCATGGAAAATTAGTTGGAAGAGCTCAAAATGTGGTGGGAAATATTGCAAATGAATAAAATTGGGAAGAGATTGATTTATATAGCAAGTAAGTAGTCCACATGTTTTAATTCCCATGAAGTTTCTTCAATTCAAAAACCTTCCTTATCAACAAATCAATGTTAAGGAGGAACTATAGAAGGATTGAAAGGAACGATAAGAAGATTGTTCAAAGTTGTGAAAATCTCAAATGATAATAGCACACCACATTACATTTATAAAACAAAAGAGATAAAATATCATATATGGAAATACATAATAATCCATAATGCTCAATACATTGAATTACATTACATTTCTCAATAAGAATGATGTACATATAGGAGGAGGGAGGTGCAACTACCACCTAGATCAGTGGTGAAGAACTCCCACTAACTGATATTAGTAGTTAAGTTAACTCCACAAGACTAGCAAGCTAACTCCAAACAACTGGTAAGCTAACTCCACACAACTAGTAAGCTAACTCCACATAACTAGTACACCTAAGCAAGCTAACCCAACAAGTGTAGGGCTAACACAAGTGTAAAAATTATCCTGATAAATAAATAAAAGGATAATTAATAACCTACACTAATAACTATTCCATGAGTTCCACTTGAATCTAACTTAGCCAATGGTGATTTATATTACACAACTACTCGGTGAAGTGAGGGATGGGAGGAACCAAAATATTATTCCCACATTTTCATGTGGGGATAAAAAATCCAAAAGAACACCCAACACGTGGTTTATCTAAATATTTAGGGATGGGACAGAACCATAGAGTAGTTTTGTGTGTTCCTCTCTCGGCCATAAAACTCAATTAATGCCCAAAAACAAATTTTAAGTCATCGAATTCACTCCACCAGGGAATACAAGGAACAAGGGAACATTCCAAGAGTTCCACCTAAAGATAAATTAACAAACACAATGCCCAAAACAAAAGTAAATTAGCTAAAGTGGACAACTAGGGAACATAATGAACAAATTAATTGTTGTGTCTATTTTTAAAAAGATGATTAAGCTTACCAAGCCCAAAAACTTATAAAAATGATGAAGTCCCGAAAGAGGAAATTTGAAAAAGAAACATTGTCACTCTCAAAACCAATTTTTTTAATTTTTGACTCAAAATTTTACAATTTTCAATTTTTGGCTCAAAATTTTATAATTTTAAATTTCAATAAAATAAGGTGGTAATTAGATATAACTATGAATGGCTATATTGTTTCACCTCACAACTAATTAAATTACAAGTTATTTATTTATATAATTCTATATTTAATAATAAATTACTTTTTAAATCATGTGGAGATATGTTTTCAATATGTAGGGCACAATATGTGTGTCCCCGCAAATATTATATGCTACAATACTCCCTCTTAATGGTTAGTAGGAATACATTTCATCTTCACCTTTTTATACAAAAGGATTTATAATCCAAAAATCATATAGGATGATTTAGGATATCATATTAAAGGGATTATCTAATTAAGTTCTTCATAGATAGAAACTTACATGAAGACCTAAATACTTTTTGGGTCCTTTTATAATATAAGGAATATTCATCACATAAAGCTTCTTTGGGTTCTCTATAAAACCACATAAGGTGATGTTTACACAAAATCACATAGGGTTATTTTTATAATTATTTTTACAATAGAGAATACATATACAACAAGGCCACTAGGAGGTGGCATTGGCATGCACACTCCTTTAATGGAAATTTTGAAAGGCCTAGTATTGTTTTGAACTTGCGAAAAAACAAACTATAAGAGGCTTGGTGAATATATCTACCAATTGATTATAATCTGGAAAAAATTAAAGATCAATTTCACCTTTGAGGAATTTTTCTTAGATAAATTCCATATGCATTTCAATATGATTTTTTCTTCATGATTTTAAACTATATTTTTGTTAGAGTTATGAAAATTTTGTTCTCACAAAGTAGTTAGGTAATTTCATTTTTAATAATGTGGATTTCTTCCAACAATATTTGAAGCTGCATTGCTTCTTTCATGATTTCCATATCGCTTCTATAATAATCTTCTATATATGATATAATAACGGTAGGCTACTTTTTTTGCTCCACGTGACATATCTAGCACTAAACATAAATACATATCCAAAATGATATTTTCTATTTTTAGTATAACCAACATGTTTAGCATCACTATAACTAAGTAACTTAACATCATTTATATAAGAATAATAAAGACCATAACTTTGTGTACCCTTGATATGCTTTAATTGTTTACAACCTTATTAGATTTATGTGAAATATATGAATTATTGAAATGAGTACACTAAAGGATGTAAGGGTTATCTACAAAAGGTTATTCTAATTAATTAGCTTACCTTGTTGTATGGTCTTGAACCTATTTAGTTTATATATCTATACCTTTCTGGGACTACCACCTTTTTACAATTGTATATCATTTTAAAACCCTAACTTTTGATCATCCAATAAATCTTTGTAAACATCCTCAATTAGGTTTTAAACCCTAACCATGGGTGAGAGACCATGATGCAAAATAAGCATTATTTGGGTCAAGGAAACTCCCATGCACCACCCACATTAAAACTACTCCAAAGAGGCCTTATACCACACTTCATTCTCCACCTAGCATGTGATATCTGAATGAATGCAACTAGATTTGAAAACCCTCTTTAACAATGCTAAATTTGAGTTTGGATCTTGTTAAAATAATTGGGAAATGGATTTTTGAGTGCTTGTAGATTAGATGGGTTAACTCCTTGACCTGGTAAGAAGCTTAAAACGTGTATTTATAAATTCCCTAATTATTGATGTGTTATTTTGATACTTAAGGACCCTTCGGTGCCTTTTTTAAGTGTTGGAAATGAGTGTATAAATGTAGTGTCATAGGATTTCCAAATTATAAAATAAGGTAGTGTTTACTTGCTTATATAGGGCCTTGTAACTGATTTATATAAGAAATTTTGACCCAAAGGGATTATAATACCCAACTAATGATATGAAATTAAAATAAAATTTGGAGAACATGTCGGTTTAAGACCATACAAGTTAGCCTTAGATATAGTATCCTAACAAAATTGTATGACGTTTCCCAAGGATGGAAAATGTGGAATCTAAATCTTGAAAGTTATTAATTGATGTTTTTCTATATATTTTATACATGTTTTCCTATAATTTGATGACATGTTAGTGTGTAAGGATAAACAAGAGACCTCAAAATGTTCTTAGTGGGATTGGTAAGGTTGTGTTTATATTATAAAGAGTGTATTTTCAAAACTAACAGCGTTAAAGAGTAAAATTCCATATCTGAGTACCTACATTCCCCCCCCCCTAAGTATGAGATGAAATTACATGCTTAAAATAAAATATCCCTAAGTGTGTAGACACGGTTTATCTTCACTCTTATATTTGTTTTGCATAATCCCATTGTGATTGGTGTTAGCGATGGTGCACATGATGAAACCTACTACACGAGAGTTTAGTCAATTTACATGATAAATAATTGAAATTAAAATCTCATATGTAAAAGTGTAATGCATTATATATTTGCATGTTTGCACACAGAGTGAAATGGGAAGATATGTAAAAAAGGAAGTAATACACCTGTTTTTTTATGTAGAGGGAAGAGTTACTCCTATGCTTTACTTATGTACTTGAAGATGTTGCAATTATTGAACTTTTTGTTATTTACTAGAGAATTAGGGGGTTATCAGTCCATAATTTTGGTTAGGAGAAAACCAAATTGTTAGGTCCATGCAACCCATACATGATAATGCCATAGTAGAGAATAAGAAGTAATGAAGTGACCAAAACACCCAGCTAAGGAAGTAATATCATGTATCATATAATGTTATTCACCAACTCTATTATATCTTCTCACTTTGATTTATAAGAGGATAAGGAATGATCCTCCCTATAAAGAACTGTATCTACTTTTATACCTTCTATAACTATACATAACTACACCACTAAAAATACATCTATTCCCAATTTTGTAAATTAGGACAACGTACTCGAAAATTTAATAAGTGGATTCCCCCCCGTATGCCCTTCCCATGTGTCCATACAATTATGACAAAAACTGACAATTTGTACTGAAATACTAAATGGAGATAGGAGACTTATTCCCCCAAGCTATCCTGAAACTATATTAGATGTTTAATGTCCAAAGTGAAGGAGTGAAATAATTCATGCCCCCTGTAACCAATCTAAAATGAGTTAAACTGAGATGTGAAAACTGTGCCAAAAAACATGTAGAATGTAGGAGAAAACTCTGAAATTGTTGATAAAACTGGTATTCACTATCCCCTAGGAAAAAATGTATGTGGAAGGTTCATGACTCTAACCTATGGTCATCGACCAAATTCTATAAAGTTCTAAACTTGTGAATTTTCTTCTGATATTTATTTATTATTAATTTGTATTCTAGAGTACATTGTTTCATATTTTGTACATGTATCATATCCCATAATTGTTCCTATGTCTATTGTATGAGTGTATAATATACCCAAATGAATGTCCTCATCATTTGAGGCATGTGTCAAAACCCATAATGAGCACTTGGCTCAAAATAACATAGGCGCGTGCCCATCACTCAAGATGTATAAGAAGATTATAGGACAAGTGGTAGATATTGTTGGAGGAAATGACCAACTTTGAATAACATGTACCTATAAAAATGAAGGTGTTTGTGGATTGTGGATAACTATGGAGTGTAATAATAGTAATGATAGAAAATAATATAGAGTGAGATAGAACAATAACAATACTAGTAATTTATGTAGGATAAGGACACGTACAAACAATAGCGAAATTAAGATGTAATGAGTATGAAAATCAATGTCACATACAAAAAGTGTAAAGTTATGAAAACATCAAACACCCACGATGTATCAAAAGAAAATCAAGTCTAGTAGGCCTGAAAACAATAGAAAGCAATAACAAGACAATATATGTATGACTCCCTTAACTTGGGATACACCTATAATGGTATCACAAGAAAATTAAAGGCACATAGGCCATCAGAAATGAAAACAAAGAATCAATACTACAAAAACAAACAAGTATGAATAAAAATAAGAGCAGAAAAAACATGATAATATGATATAACAAATAGTCAATATACATGAAAATGTGTGAAATACCAGATATGTCAATAACACATACAGAAACATGTGTTATTCCTATTAGCTCAAAAAATAACATGTAACACAATATATGTAATCAAACATAATGAGAAAGTAGAAATGAAGCTATACCTCTAACCATATGGCCCTATGTTTGTAGTGTATAAATAAATAGATGCCCTACTAGATGTAGTAGGAAGTCTAATTAAAGAAGCCTAACTAGTGCTTATGATTGTGTAACTGCTCTATGTATAGCCTGCATCAAGCTCAAAATACATTATGAATGCATGTGTGTAAAAATTAAAGAAGTATTTTATCTATCAAACTAAAGAAACACATGACACATGTATAATATAAAGTGATTAATAACTCAAGCAAAGTGTATAGGTCCTGATTTTGTATTTTTGTAGATATATGAATGTTTTGGTATTTTGAAACTATGTCGTTTTTTTTAATATTTTTGAAGTTCTTAACTAGCACCAATTCTATGAAGTAGTATCCTCCAGAATATTTTTAGCAATGGTTGAATAATATGTAGTGGGCTAATCCCATTCGATATCATTTGTATCAATAAGATATTGAATAACATGTCAAATATTTTTACATTGATTAGTGAGGTGCCCAATGCAGCCATGATAGTGGGAGACAAGACCATAAGGTTATAAATAACCCAAATAATATATCAATTTAGTAAAAGTGACATTATATAGTGGGAGACAAGACCATATAGGTCGTCCTAGACCATAGTATGGCTTATTCCTAATCTACATGGTTTTGTACATGTACATTATGATGTACGAGAAATATTTTGGGTGAGATTCCTAAGACTAATACACTTCTTTGGATAAATTCAATTGAGTATATGAGTGATTAAGTAGTGTGTAGAGTAAATCAAGTCATGTGGGAGAGAGATAATTCAATTCTACTTAGGATAGGCACATAACTCATAATATAAAGACAAAGCCAAACTTTTCATTGTCAAAGGATAAGTTACCAATTTTATGTGTCTAGATTAAGTGTTAGCAAAGGTCCATAGATCAAGGCATCATAACTTGCAATAAGTTGTAGTATAAATTAATTCATGTTCAATTCACTTTAAAATTACTCATAGGAATAACCAAGACTTAATTCATAATTGTGTAATAGCTACTTGAAGGTCATAATTCAAGGAAGGAAGAAAGTGAGCATGAAATTGCATAAGATAAATAGGAAGAATTAATACTGAATCAAAACATAGACATGTTTCAAAATGGAATGATTTAAGATAGAATTCTATTAGGATTAAATATAAACCTTCTATTCATAACACTTACATATTTTTATACAATGAGGTGACTATTGAGTTACCAAAACCTTCTTCTTCTTCTTTTATAAAAAGAGGTTCTTCACATTCTCTATCTAAGAGATCCCTATATCTTCTACCATTTGTCTTATTTTAATTATACCATAAAATTGGATTATGCACTCAAACAAAATATATTCATGTCAAATTTTAACTCTTTTTACATTCCAACTCTTTCCAAGACTTAAACAGTTCTCTTATTGTGAGAAAAAAGTTGCTTCAATGATATGGAAAGTTCTTTGTGTTTTTCTTTCTAAATTGAATTGAAAATAGATTGTGTTGTGCAGTGTGATACTTTGATTGTAGTCAGCACAAAGGATGTAATTTACTATTTTTCATCCTATTCACACTACTTAACCACCCTTTTGCGTTTTTAATTAAGTAGACTTTCTAACAAACCACCCTTTCAGGTATTCAATTTGTAGAAACTCTCACAGAGAATTCCCTTGTAGGTTTTCAATCTATGTGGTCCTACTTACATATACCAATCAAAATTACACATGTACCTTAGCACAAATTATATTACATGTCACAATATTGTGTTGCTCTTCATCCTTATGGTTGTTTAGGTTTTTTAGGTTGTTTGTGTTGGTTGTGTGGAGTGAAAGGTGGTGGTGGCATTGTGAGATATGCTTTGAGTATCCGTAGGATAATATGTAGAAGGAAATATTGTGTGGTATTCTTCATTGTTTTCATGGTGGGGATAAATGTATCCAAGTCCCCCTTGTATATGTTTTATTATATGAGTTCCTCATTCACTCTACCAAATAAAATTCACAACAACATCAATGATTGCATTACTTCATACATAGGATCCTCTTTTACATTTTCTACAACTTTCCCATGGACATTGATAGAATTCTGAATGTCCTATTGTAGTGTTTCCAATCAATCTCACATTTTTTGAGCTTGAAATTGAGAAAAATTGTTGCGCAATGTATTTTACTCCTAATATCATAATCTATCCTTGACATTGTCTCTATCATATATGCATATTTGCAACGCCTTATCTATATCTTCATCATTATATTTAGTTAGAATTTTACTTTACATTTTCTTTCCTGTATCTATATCCATTTTTTATTGACCATTGTGTTCTGCATTTGAGTGTTCCAATCCAAAATTTCAAAAGTGAGCTTCTTTGCATGTGCATTGGCCTGTTGTAGCATATTTTTTATATTCTTTAAAGAGGATCTTTGCATCCTAAACCTCCTTACTGTGGGCCACCTCTACTTTGATATTCTTCACAATCTCATTCCCCTTCCATTTTCCCACCATTTTTCCTACAAGTGTGGTTAACCAAATTTCCTTGCTCATTACTTGCCCATATATGGTATTAGTGAAAAGTTGTGGGATATTGTCTTCAATTAGCACTTTGAGATTATTTAGATCCATCTCTAACATTCATTTTTGTTGTGCCATTTTAATTACGGCTACTCCAATATTCACTAGCAATGTATGCACGCCTTCAATCTATGTCTACAATAGAAACTCCTCCAAATATTCTTCAATGGTCCTCACTAATGCTTGATAAGTGGTATCCTACACACTTGACTTGAGAATATGGGGGAATATCGCATGATCCCCGCCAATTATTTTGTGTGTCCCATTCCTGGATTTCTTCTGAAGATGATTGTTCATAGCTTGATGTTCAAGATTTTGTAGTACTTATTAGAATTAGTTGTGCAGTACTTGATTTTGCATGCTTTGATTTTATTTTTTGTTGCTTCTTTTCTACCTCTGCATTGAATTACAATGTTTCTTGAATATGGCCTTTTGGGATTCTACCTCTGCTAGCGAAATTTATTTCATAGTGCTATGTGCATCATTGGCCTTTAACTCTTTCTACACCTTTAACCCTAATTCATATATCAGGATATGGACAGCCAACCTATGGATAACATAATCTCTTATCATATCATATCAAAATTATTTATGCTTTCATATGTTTAGTGGGTCATCCTTAGGGCTTTGGATAGTGTAGTATGGTATATATAGGAGTTAGAGAGTTGGATATGATCATCATATTCAGCACTTGATTCTTATTGTATGGGTTAGAGGTTGTCCCCTCGAAGTGGCTAAGTCATTTTACTTGCATATTGTGATCATCTCTCTATATTTTGGTTTTCTTTGGTGTTTTATAGTTGTTGATATTCAGATCTGAGTAATTTCATTACAAATATTGTTCCTCCTTTTTTGTGACCTTTTATACTTTTATTCTCCTTCTCTCTTTTTCTTTATACTTATCTTCATGTTATCTTCATCTTTCCTCTTGCTTTATCGTTATCTTCTTCTTCTTTCTTATTGTTTTCTTTATTCTTCTCTTTGTCTCTCATTTTATATTATTCCTACTTCTTTACGTTATATTCTAAATTTTCGTTAGCCCTAGATTTTCTTCCTCATGACTCTTCTTTTCTTCAATATATTTCAAAGCCTTGTCCAACATATTTCTTGTTGGGTTGGTGTTTGAGTTCAATTTCTTGTTGGGTGTCATTGGATTTACTCCTCTAAATATTACACTTCAACCCCTTGCAATAGTGGTTCAACTTTGGGATTAATACTTGCATCCTTGATTCCTTGGATTATATTCTTAAAAATTTAATCCAATTTGACATCTTCATGGCCTATGTTGATCATGGTAGAACACGACGTATATGGTAGATTCACCCTATTTTTTTCTTTTCATGCTTATTTTTATGTGAACCATTCTCTCTTTGGATGCACGTACATATTTTTTTCCCATAACTTCAAGTGTCATTTCACACACTTTGTGTCTTGAAACTTTCATTTTCACAAAATATAGGTTGATGAACCAAACTAGAAATTTGGGATCAATTTCCAATTGCAATTGAGTTTTTAGATCTTACACAATGGCTTTTCCTTTCCTTTCATATTTCTTATTAACTGGGGTTCTATTTTCTCTGTAGGTTGAGCTTCAACATCTTGTTATGCAATTCTTCTAGTTTGTAGTCATCACACAATTTATTGTGTTGACATCTCAGTACACAAAAATTGTAAATTATGAGAATCATATTGTGTTGTCTACTAAGCTCTTTCTGATTTATCTCCATGTTGATGAAGAATGGGAGGGTCTTTGGGTGTTTTGTTGTTGACAAAGTTATTATTAAACTCAATCAACCAAATTACATATGTATGAGCTATAATACTTATAGGTATTGTACAACTGAATACAAACAAGAAACTAAGTTACACAGGTGCAACAATATTCCTGATTACATAAGCTTCCAATATTACATCCGGGAAGCACATAATTGTTATAACAATCATAACAATTATACCCGTGAAGAAATAAAACAAATATGGTTAATAAAACCAAATAACAACAATAATTTAATTAATTAATAATTAATTATATAATGCATAATTAATTAACCTAACATTCCCCCCCTTAATTGTGCATTGTCTCAAGGGATGAGGAGAGGAACTCTCTGAACAACTCAAACTTGTCATGTGTAAGTGACTTCGTGAAGATATCCTCTCATTGTTCAGCTGTTGGAAAAAATTGAAGCTGGATGTTGTGCTTCAACACATGCTCAAGTATGAAATGAACATGTACCTCAATGTGCTTTGTTCTTTCATGAAACACTGGATTGTGAACAAGCTTGAGAACACCTTCATTGTCAACATACATGGTGGTTAGTTTGTCCTGTGGTATTCCAAGTCCTTCTAGTATGTGACGTAGCCAAATCACTTCACAGAAAACTTCTCCTGCAGAACGATACTTGGCTTCTGTGGAAGAACGAGAAACAAAGTGTTGTTTCTTGCTTCCCCATGATATTGGTCCAGATCCCATAAAGAATACAAATCCTGAAGTGGATTTTCTATCATCAATATTACCTGCATGATCTGAATCTGAATATCTTGACAAGAAGAAGTTGTCGTTCTTCTTGTATTCTAGACCAAGATCCACTGATCCTTTGAGATATCTCAAGATGCACCTTGCTGCTTTCCAATGAAAAACTTTGGGTTCCTGCATGAACCTGGATAGATAGCTCACTACAAAGCTGATATCTGGTCTAGTGTAGGTCAGGTAAATGAGACTCCCAATCAACTGCCGATAGAGAGTGGCATTTACCTCAGGAGATGGATCTAAATGAGATAAATAAAATCTGTTCTCCATAGGTGTAGCAATTGGTGTGCAATCCATCATCCTGAATTTCTCGAGCGTTGTCTTGGTATATTTCATCTGAGAAACAAAAATGTGATTCTCTTTCTGCCATACTTCCAATCCAAGACAATAATGCATCAGCCTGAGATCGGTCATGTCAAATGATCGATTAAGATATTTCTTTGTTGCATCGATCATCCTCACTGAACTTCCAATGATGACTAGATCGTCGACATAGACAATGACAATCACAATCTCCCCCCTTGCTTTTTGAGGTAGAGATTGGGATTGTATGGATTTCTAACAAATCCATGTTGTACGAGATGCTCATCAATCTTGATGTACCATGCCTGGGGTGCCTGTTTAAGGCCATACAGAGATTTCCTGAGTCTGCATACCTTTTCTTCTTGACCAGGTACAACATATCCCTCAGGTTGAGTCATATAGACTTCTTCTTGTAAATATCCATTTAGGAAGGCACTTTTTACGTCCATCTGATGGACTTTCCAACCAAACTATGCAGCTAGAGAAAAGATCATCCTGATCATTTTGATCTTAGCTATGGGAGAAAATGTCTCCTCGTAGTCAATGCCTTCTTTTTGTGCATACCCCTTTGCTACTAGTCTTGCTTTATACTTGTCCACTTTCCCATCTACTTTGTACTTTGTTTTGAATATCCATCTACATCCAATGGGTTTCTTCCCTGGTGGAAGATCGACAAGCTGCCAAGTGTTATTTTTCATTACTGACTGATATTCAGAGTCCATGGCATCTTTCCAAGATTTTGACTGTAGGGATTCCTGGACTATAGAGGGCTCATCAGATTCAATAACTCTACTCATCAAAGAAAAGTTAACTTCTTCTCTTGCTTTACTATGAGTCTGTGGTCTAGAGGTGGATGTATCTGTGGAGCATCCATTCATGCATCTCATAATGTGCTAGTACATTGAACTGTTCCCATGGGTCATGGTTCTATCAGATCAACACCATCATCCCCATCATCACTTTCCTCATCTGTGGGAACATCAGTTTCAATTTTTACAACTAGTGAAGAATCTACATCAGGTGAGTCTAGAGGAGGATACTTTGCTTCCTTCTTCTCAAAAAACTCAACATCTCTGCTGGTGTAGACTTTTCTGGTCTTTGGATCCATCAATTTGTACCCAAGAGTCTCTTCACTGTACCCAATGAAGATGAGTTTCTGTGACTTCATGTCCAATTTATTTCTATTCTTCTTGGGTATGTGCATACTTTCTTTACACCTGAATACTCTAAGGTGTGCAATAGATGGTTTACACTTTGACCATGCTTCTTTTGGTGTTACTCCTTCAAGAGAAACTGTGGGCACTCTGTTCAAAAAAATACATTGTTATTTTTGTTGCTTCTACCCAGAATGTCTTTACAAGTCCAGAGTCATCGATCATGCATACACCATTTCCATGATAGTACAATTTCTTCTCTCAACAACACCATTCTACTGTGGTGTGTGTGGAGGAGGCATTTGTCGATGAATCCCATGAGTTTGTAGGTAGTATTTGAACTCATTACTGGTGAATTCCCCCCCTCGATCTGAGCAGAGAGTTCTGATGTGATGACCAGTTTTGTTCTCAACTGCTACTTTGAACTTCTTGAAAGTTTCAAAAGCTTCACTTTTCTTGCGAAGACAAAAAATCCACATTTTCCTTGAATAGTCATCAACACATAGCATGAAGTACTGAAATCTAGAATGACTCGGTTGCATCGGACCACAAATATCGGTATGAACCAGATCAAGCTTACCATGAGCTCGATATGTACTCTTCTAGAATGATGCTCTGTGTTGTTTTCCTACTAGGCAGTGAGGACACTTTTCCTATATCCTTCTGAAGAGATGGTAGCCCATGTACCATATTGCACTGACGTAGTGTCTCGAGATACTTGAAACTAACATGACCAAGTCTCTAATGCCACAACTATGCTGAGGTAGAGTTCTTAGCCACAAGTGCCTGATCATCTCTGTGGAAAAAATCAAGCTGGAACATGTGTCCCACATTGGAGGCTTTTGTAACTATTTTCGAGCCTCGTGATTTATCTCGAATCAAACACATTTTCTTACCGGAATGAGTATCAAAGTCAATTTTTAGGTTGTGATCTAGGAGTTGACTAACTGAAAGAAGATTCTTTGTCAACCCAGGGACATATAAGACATTTGATAGTCTGCAGTTACGTGAACCAAGGGGTAGAGAAATGTTCCCAATCCCCTGAACTGTATATGAAGAATCATCACCCAACGAAACATGGTTTTTTGAAGGTGTGTCCCTCATTGAGGTAAACCAGTCTCTGTGGCTGGTCATGTGTCGAGTGGCTCCCGAATCAACATACCATACATCACTAGATGATGTGGATGGTTCACTTGATCGAGCAGTGTACAAGAAGTCTTCATTATCTGAATGTTCTTCTTGCTCAACAATATTTCCTTGCTGATGGGGTCTTCTTTTCCAGTTCCCCTTTTTCTACCCTTGATTGTAGTTAGAATTTCCCTTGTAAGATTGTTGTTGTGGAGGTCCAGAGTTACTGGATGAACCTTTCTTGTAAGTATTATACCAACAATATTTTAAGTCATGTCCTCTTTTACAAATTGGACATTGTTTCTTCTATTGTTTGTCCCCGTGATACTGATTCTGATGTTGGGAATTTTGATAGGAATTAGGTTTTCCTTTACCTTTTCCTTTCCATTTTTGATGTGAAGAAAGTGCCTACTCCTCTTCATCATCCTTATTGTGCATGGCTTCCTCTTGTTGCAGTAGGTTTACCAGCTTGTCAAAACTAACTATCGTATCTGACACGTTTAGTGTTGTGACAAAAATGTGGTAAGAAGAGGGGAGTGCTCTCAGAACAATGGGAATGAGAGCATCATCTATGACCACTTCTCCCAGGGCTAGAAGTGAATCCCTCAACTCTGCAACTCTTCTTAAGAAAGCTTCAATTTTCTCATTCTGCTTGAACTTCAGTGTATGTAACTGACTCTGCAAATTTAGTATGACATTCTTGTTTTTGGCCTCATATATTGTGCACAATTTATCCCACACTTCTTTGGCTATTTTGGCATCTTGAATGTGGGGTTGCACATCGTCGGACACTCCAAACAAGATGATGAGTTTGGCCTTCTGATCTACTTTATCAAACTACTGTTGTTGTGTTGTATCAGTAGTTGATCTGGTCAGAGTACCATTCACAATAGTCCAGATCTCTTCAAACTCAAGTTGTGTCTTAATTTTAGTCTTCCATGTAGCATAGTTGTTTCCTCTGAGTAGTTGTGAATCTGGAAGAAAAAAATTGGGGGCATTGGTGCCCATTTTGTAGAAATCACTGACAGGGTTTGGCTCTTATCACTCCAGGTATAAGGTCTCCCAATCTATATACCATTAGTCTGATATACCAAACCTTTCTATATACGTGCCCTTCTGATATACCCAATGGTACGTGGAAGAAGCTCACCCTTTCTATATACCTGGTGGTACGTGAAAGAGGTGTTAATGTACATGAAAGAATTCAATACGTGGTACCAAGATAGTACTGAAAGGGGTCTGTGTGATTATTGACACCGGCTCAAAGAAATATCCTCATACGTGCACGTAACTTTTCTATATACTTGGATAATTTCTCAGTCTGGATTTATGTCATGTAATCGTTCACAGATGGATGGGATGGCTCATAGTGTGTGCACTGTGACCTTATTACTCCCCGTCGATTTAAAGGGTCGATGCCCAGATGATGTTGTTGTAGCTATATTAGGTGTTAAGTGTAGTAGTAGTCATGACAGATTTACCCGTAAGTGCTTCCCAGAGGCACTGTATATACCGAACGCTGCGAATGAGATCTAGGATCTCGTGAGTGTTTCAGAACCAATTTTTTTACTATTTTTTATTACAACTTTCTACCAGTTTCTGAGCAGTTACAATATTTTTGGTTGACTATGGCAACCTACAAATTAGTACAATATATTGAAGCATGTAATTACATTCAAAAATTTAGAAAAAATTGAATGGCAAGCAATTTTTTTTGTTTTGTGGGCCCTGGTGGCCTCCGGAGCCCAATATGACCCTCAATGCAAAAATCATTAAAAAGTGGCCCAAAATGAAGTTTTTGGATAGTCTTCCTTTTGCAAATGTTGCCCGAAATAAAAAATCAGGCCTAATAGGAGAATGTTTTTAACCCTAAATTAGGGTTTTTCTCACTAAAAATTTAGAGACCTGTTTAGCTGTAACTAGCTGTTTAGAGGTGGTTTTTCCACCAAATTCACCTCCAACTATGGTGGTTTTCTAAATTTTCCTCCAAATTTCAAAATTGTTTGAAAAAAAATTGGGGGTGGGGGATTTGAACCATTGCACCTCACCCACCCAAGTCTATTCAGTCTTATCCACTTAGGCACCTTGTGCGCTTGTGATATGAAATTGAACAAAAATTGTATTTAAATAAAGTGAAAAGTTGACTCACCTTTGTAAAATGTGACCTGGCTTGAGTTGGAGTCCACGTGGCTGAGGCTTGGAGGTGGGTTTAGGGCTTTGTGTGCATGAGAAATGGATTTTCTCCTGAAAATTTGGATTCTCCTGAAATGCCACTTTATCTCCTTTTTTTTTATTCTCCACGCCTTTTATTATTGATCTTTCTATTCACTTTTTGCATGAACCAGTTTTTTATTGTTATTTTTTGCTTATTTTGTTTTTCTGCAGGTTGCTAAGTTTCTTGAGGTTTGCTTGTTACCAGGTTGCATTGAGGATGAGCTCAGATTTTGTGCATTTCTTTCCAACATGGTTCAGGGTCTTGGTTTTAACTTTTGTATTTGAATGACTCAACTTTGTATTTTTTGACCTTTGCATATTAGAGAATTTATACGCACTACATCTGTGTTTGTACTGGGGACAATTCTTCAACGGGTCTGAAGGTGGTGTGTCATTCTCACATTTGTTTTAAACCATTATGCCAGGCTTTGTGCATGGTATGTGGATTTAATTGTTGCCAGAAGGGGTTACCCCGGATTCAACATGAAATGGATTGGAAATGGCTTGGTAGGAGTGGAGGCTTGGTAGGAGCTTGATCCTTCAACAAAGCACTAGTCAATAGCAATGAAACCAACATAATGTGTAATAAAATGTAGAGCTTGGTATGAGCTCAAGCCATTTTCAACCTTCATCAGCTCTTTGGTAACCCGAAGGAGGTCCTCTCGAGTTCAAAGTAGCTCCATGGATCTACAACAGCCTGGTAGATATTAAAACAAAAAGCTAATACTTACACCAGATTTAATGAAAAGCTACACTTTAAATAGGGGACAAAACCCCTAATATATATAGATATATTTTTAAAAATTAATATTTTGAAAATATCAGCTTCTAGGAAGAAAATTTTCCTGGTACAAAGGGCACCAAGGCAAAAAAATTTACTTTGCGTTTACCTAGAAATCACACATGAGGTTGTGGGTCTGCAGGGAGATGTGGGAAGCTATTGGAGGAAGTGCTGGCTCTCCGTTGTTGTAGATTTCTTCTCCATGAATTCTTCTTCCTCTGCAACCTTCTCCAACCTTGCCAGGAGCTTCACTTTGCTCTGGTACCAAATGTAAATTGAGCAACAGGGGTGGAAGCCTGATTAATTTTATTAAACTCAATCAACCAAATTACATATGTATGAGCTGCAATACTTATAGGTATTGTACAGCTGAATACAAACAAGAAACTAAGTTGCACAAGTGCAACAATATTCCTGATTACATAAGCTTCCAATATTACATCCGGGAAGCACATAATTGTTATAACAATCATAACAATTATACCCGTGAAGAAATAAAACAAATATGGTTAATAAAACCAAATAACAACATTATTTAATTAATAACATTAATTAAATAATTAATTATATAATGCATAATTAATTAACCTAAAATACTTGTTTTATAAGAGATAACTACCCTTCTTTGTGATGTTAGCTCTAGCTGGGGAAAAATGAACTTATAAAACCCACAATTGTGTCGGCTCTTAGGCCAACATTTTGGTGTTTGAGCTCAGGCTCAACTAACTAATATCTATAGGAGGGTAGTAAGAGGAATAAGATAATTTCAAAAGGAAGAAAAAAAGAAAAAAAACATGCATATGATTTGTGGGGAAAATATTGTCATGAAGATTTATCTCGCCTTATTTTAGAGGGGTTTGGCACCTAGGGGATAGTGGGTGAAAAAAAGGGAGGATCCAAAGGAATGAAACTTTCATAAAAAAAGTATATATTGGTTAGGGGGAGTAAATAGGGAAATAAAATATAGATTAAGAGAATATATAGAGGGAAGAAAATACAGAAAAATAGAGATTGGAGAAGGAAGTGAAAAGGAAGATAGTAATTACTTAGTTGTTGGAATAGTAGTGAATTAAGAAGTGATTAAATTCTCCCTTAACCATAAGAGATTATTGAGGAAATGAAACCCTTATACAAATTTTCATCCCCCATGCCATTGGAAGGTGTTATAACAATGAGGGATTTAGTTCAGAAGGAATGTGAGATAGTTAAGGAATTTGATCAAAGATTTAAGAATATAGTGCAGAAACTAGATGAATGACCAAATGAGAGAAAGAGGATTGGGTTGTTTATTTTTGGATTGTTACCTTATCTAAGATTATTAATTTATGGAAAATAGTTCATAACATTTATGGAAGCATTGGAAATGGCATCAAAACTAGAGGCGGAACCATGGAGGAGATAATATGAAATAGTATTAAAATTGGAGAAGTTGTAGAATGAATTAAAGAAACTAAGACAAAGACTTGATCAAAGTAATGGAAGAGGATACTATTGGGGATATCATAGAGATGATGGATATCATAGATATAATGAAAGCGGATACTACATAGGATACCATGGAAGGTATAGAGGAAATAACTATAATAGAGGAAACTCTCATCATTATTATCAAGGAAATAACTACAACAAAGTATGGGATGAAAAATATCAAAAATACAGAGAAAATGGTCAATGGAGAAGTTTGATAATGTGTTATTGATGTGGAAAAAATGGACATATACTACAAAACTGTGAGAAGAAGATACATGTTAAACAGAGAATTTATTAAGAGGAAGGGACACAGATAGAAAAAGAGACCAAAATAATAAAACCATCTGAGAAATATACATTCAAAGAATTTTCCAGACCATAACAAGAGAAATTATGACAATAAAAGAAGAATCATATGGAAGATAAACCAAAAAATGGAAAGAGAAAAATAGATAAGGAAGTTAAGTGTTAAGGAAGAAAATGAAACTATGACATTGTGTGAGGATGTTGCAGAACAAAGGAAGGAAAAGGTAGAGAACGTAAAAGAAATAAAAAATAAGCAAAACCATGAGGAAATAGAAAGAAAATAAAAGGTGATAAATGAGAAGAATAAAAGTATAGTTAGGTCAAGAAGTGGTACAATACAAAATGAACAAGATGAAAGGAAAAATGATGAGGAATATGATGGTGAATTACTAGTAAAACGCATCACATACGTGAGAAGGATACTACTAGATGATAATGGAGAAGATGACACATTCAATTTTTCTAAGGAATCACAAATATACTAGAATAGGCGGATCGAGACAAAATCCTTGATGAATGGATGAACTAGAAAAGAACAACACCTTATGAACTCCGCAAGATGAAGATTCTAAAGATGAATCAGATGTAGAGCCTACCAAATTTATATTCAAGAGAGAAGCCATGGCGCGCATAATCAAAAATTTGAAAACTAGAAGATTTATGCATCAAAACTTGTGTATGGTAACACAACTCTTCATCATTTGGTTGTCTCATGGACGAGACAACGCTTGAAGCTTGATGATGATGTCAACAAAGTTATTCATATTATGAAATTGTTTTATGATGTTTGTGGGATTTATATGAGAATTATAATATACCATGGAAGTCATAAACATATTAGAATGATAATAATGAAGAATATATAATATTTAACACAAGGAAAATGCATAAATGTCATGATATATGTGTAAATATCCACTAATTACTAGTTAAGAATGTAATTAAGAGTTAACCAATGGTTACCACGAGTCATTATGAGTGAAAATACATAAATTTTTCCTTTTAAAGGCTATATAATGATGTAAAATGAGAGGGGAAGAGAATATCACGAAAATGGGTGAGAAGAGTTAATATAATCATGAAGAATAAAGAGAGAAATCAATGTAAGAAGTAAGGGATATGAATATAAATGATTTAAACATATATTTCTGAATTTTATATCAATGTGATCAATATGTGTGTGATATTTGTGATTTGAACCATTAATTTGTTGAGTATTATGTTTATTCATGTTTAATAAAGGATAAATACTTGTTTTATCATAGATAACTACCCTTCTTTGTGATGTTAGCTCTAGCTAGGAAAAAATGAACTTATAAGACTCACAATTGTGTTAGGTCTTAGGCCAACATTTGCATTGGCTCCTTCTTATCTGAGTACGACCCCATTATGAAAATAAGTAAGCTTGGCATACGAAGTTGTGTATACACACACTTCCTTTGGTATACATGAGTTTTTGTTGAGTTTTCCATTATTCTACTTAGCCAATTTCCCATCTTCTTCATTTCTTCATAAGTTATCTATGGAATTTTTGGAATGAATTACACAAACCACTCATGTGGGTAGTACACATATTCAAATTCAGTGATTCCCTCAGGGGTCTACTAGTATGTGAAGCATAGTAGCATTATTAACCATTGGTACATGAACACATTTCCCCTAATTTATATTATCTTTTACGCATTACTATTGACTTTGTGTGTGATAAATTCAGGCCATTAAAACTCAGCGCCATCCTACGACATCCATGTGATGCTTTATATTGTGTCGAGGGATGTTTTCTTACCACCTCAAGTAGCTTTCAAAGGACCCACACCATTTGATTTTTCATGGCTCTCAAAGGAATTCCTCTTCCCACACCACTTGATTTTTCATGTATCTCAAAGGAATTCCTCTTCCCTTACATAAATTCCCTTACACAGACATAACTGATTATTTGATAGGTTTCCTAGTACTTTTGTAGGAAAGCATAAATATTCCTTGACTCGCCAATCCAGTAGATCGAGTGATTTTGGATATATTTATGGGGACTACATCTTGCACAGTGAACCAAATTAATTCATTATAATACTGACTCATGATGGACTGCATGAGCTCAGGGTGGTCTCCCATATATGGTAGTCTTATTATTCAATTACCAATTATTCTTCACATTGGTTACTTCTTCACTATCTTTCCTTCTATAGCTTCCATTTATATGGTGGGCCATTATATGCCCCATAAATGTTTTCTCTCACTACAAGTTCATGGTGTGGTAGATCTCTCCACTTTTTTAATCTTAACATTGGGGAAATTCCCATGTCTTCCTTTTCTGAATCACTCATAATAAGGAATGTGATACCCTGTAACTTCATCATGCCATGGAATTTAGGTCTGATGGGTCGAGTGCATGGGTCCACAACTATTGTTTTTATGTTTTCCTTCACATACTTGAGCTTTGATTTTTAAATTTCTAAACTCTCAAACTCTTTCTCACTTCACAACTAAAGCTTCAATCTTTGTAGATGTGGTTATATTTTGTGTGGTCTCTCTTGTTTATAGCCTTTCTAAATGAAAAGTGGAGGTTTTTTATCCATTTATTTCTTGATCTACCATCTTAATTTATTTTATCCATTGGATATGTATCTTGATGTGGTGTCAAATTTCCTCTTAAGTTCACTTATCACAATATATTAGTTGTTTGATGTGTCATTCGTACACCTTGGTGAGTTGATAACTTTCTATGATTTTAAATTTTTTAATTTTCTTTTTGCCTCATTTACTTTCTTGCTTCTTGTGTGAGTTTCCCAGACTTATTTATTTTATACACTTTTTCTTCACTTCGCTTACCATGTTCCTTTTTCCAGTTGTTTGAAGGTGATCTTTGGAGTTCTTTAACTAATCTGTATATACTCAAACACACCAGACTAAATATACAAAATCCTTTCTACCAAAATTACATGAATTTTGAAACTACTTATTCTACTAATTTACCGAAGGAACTTATCGTCACTTTCTCGATGTTGTGAAATTATTCATTATAGGTTTTTAGGGTACTTCCATTAATCTTGAAAAGTATAGCATTTTCATATAAATCCCACAATACACTTGTTCCCTATTTTATGATGTGGTGAACAATATAAGGGCCTTTCTATCTTATTTTTAGTTTGCACAAGTGTGTGCTTTAAACCTGATTTCGTAAACTAATACCAGTTTTTATTTCTAAAATTCTTTACCACGTAAATTACATTCATGCCATGCTTTCAAAAACATTTGTGTGCCTCCTAATTCCACTGCACAATATCCTTATATCCCTCCATTTTCATTTAATCCAGTATCCTATTATCTATATAATTCTTATCCCCTAACCTTGTGATCATTGTAATGTGGATACTTGGCACAATATATTCCATTGGAATGATTTCTTCTATTCCATATAAAAAATGTAATGGTGTATGTCTTATAATTATCTTATATTGTGTTCTATAAGCCCAGAGTACTACATGTATTCTATCTTCTCAGTCATCTATTTACACATTACATATTTTTGCTAGCACCCTTTCCAAGACTCTATTTTTTCCTCTACTTTCCCATGAGATTGCAAATGATATGTTGTACTCTAGTGGTGTGCAATCATAAACTCTTCTATGAGAATTTTGATGGTGTTAATCAAGAAGTGTGTTCCCCTATCACTAACTAACTTTTGTGGGAACCCATATATGGTTATGATGTTTTCATGCAATAATTTAGGTGTGTCCCTAATTACACAATTTGTAGTGTTTTCTTCTTCTACCCATTTTGTGAACTAGTCAGTTGTTGTAATGATGTATCTAGCTTTGGAACTTCTTAATGGTGGATGAATTAGACCAATGAAATATCCCTCATTTCTGTAATGTTTGTGTCTCTAAGACTGGATTGAGTTTAATTTTATCCCTTTGATTTGGTTTTCCCACTCTCTAATAGATATCAAAGTTTTTGCAATGTGGTGTGCATCTTGAAACAAAGTTGGTCACTTCTCCTTAAAATGTCCTCATGTTATACATGCATGTGCTTCGCGCAATATCGACTCTCATTCATGTTCCATGCACTTTTTGCAATACTTCATTCTTCCCTAGTTTCTACAAAAAAATCCTTTTATGATGGTGTAAGGAAAGGCTTTAATAACCAATTGCTTCTTCTCCTTTTCTATGTAGTGATCAAGTAAAATTCCATGTTGAAGTAATTGTGCAATCTCTTCAAGTTGTTATAGTATTATAATAACTTAGAATAAGTGTGCATCACATGCATCTTCATCCAATTCATCATGATCTTACCCTAATTTTATGCATCTTAAGTGGTTTGGTCATATATGTTCTATTTAGGGATTAACATTTATCTTCAATTTGTACTGCTAGAATAACATGATCCATCTTGATATTCTTCCTCCTAATAATGGATAATTCACTAGATACTGCAATGATTAATGATCCATGAAGAATTTTAATGGTGTTTTCATTAGATATTGCTTGAATTTCTGAAGTGCAAAGACCATATCAAGAGCCTTTCATTTTGTGGTCATGTCATTTTTTTTAGTTGGTGATAATTTCTTTCTTGTAAAATGGATGTGGTGATCAATTCCTCCAACTAGTTGTAAATGACTTCTCCAATTATGCTTCCTGAAGTATCCGTTATCCAAAATAAGCCCCTTGCTTGTTTTTGGCTAACACTCTTTCATTTCTTCCTTCCTTGTGCCTCAGTCGAATTTTTCCAATTTTTAAGAACTCAATTTTTTTTTTGGAAATGGCTTCATTAGATAAACAATATTCTCACCTTTCTAGAAAGGTAAAATTTTCCTTCTAACTCCTTGTATTTTGCAAGTTATGGCTCGACGAAGTTTTTGAGGAAAATTTTCCCTAGGAAGGTCCACAAACCAATCAAAACACGCCACGTCAGCGGCAGAATGGCGGGCCGGCGGGGGCAAGTTAAACATTTTTCAAAGTTCTCAGTGGGGAGTGTAAAAGAAAATTTTGGTCCAAACCCCCGCAAACTAATAAGAAGACGACATGTGTCCATGGATCCAGCGAGGGTCAAGGGCGCGGGGGGAATTTTACAATTTCGCTTAAGTGTTACAAATTTCACAATAAAACTCTGCCCCCCGAAGGCCCGTGCTAATGAGAAGGTGCCCACGTGTCCTATTCGGGGAAGTGGTCGGCAACGTAAAGGGAGAATTTGGAGCACATGCCCGCATCCAATTGGAGGGTGACATGTGGTAGCGGAGCAGAGGGGTGCAGAGCGATAATGGAAAAATTTTCCAAAAATTCAAAAAGGGCATAAAATGGTTGTTTGAGCCCGTGGACCAATAAAATGTGCCACATGGAATCGAAGCGGTGGGGGGCGGAACTTTTTGGGGAAATTTTCCCAAATTCAAAAAGAGGGAAAATTGTTGGGTTTTTGCCCCGCTAACCTGATTTTTGCCTTGTTTTTTGCCCTAAATCTTCAGAGGGGCATATCTTTTGATCCAAATCTCATTTTTCCTCGATTTTGGTGTCATTGGAAAGCTATTGAAGTCCCTCTACATGATGAAATGTTTTTTGGTGAAGTTTGGTGGGAGAAAAATGAAAAAACACCTTTGGCATGGGGAAAAGAGCAAAACTGACATTCAAACACCATTTTTAATGCAATATGGCTTCCATTATTCTCCAGCATGGTTGAAAATCTTGGGGAATGAACTTTTAAGGGTACCCATGCCATTTTGATGGATCTATTTTGTGGTTTAATGATTCCTTTCATTTTTCCCCGCGTTTCTCCTTCCTGAGCTCAAGTTTTCATTGTTACAAGCCAGATTTGGCTCATTTGTAAAGGGTTGGACATTTTTATGATCTGCAAGCTCCCCTCCTTCACCTTGGCAAGTGAATTTGTGGAATATCAGACCTCTTTTAAGACTGCAACATGTTTTCTACCTCCTTGTTGTTGTAATGCACTGTATTTAAAAATAGAAATGACAATGCAAGCTCTAAGAATGAATTTTCAGTTCTTTCTTGTGTTTGTTTGCTCTACCATGATCTTTCATTACAATCTTAGCAATTTGTGCATGATTTGTGTTGCATCCTTATAATTTGTGTCAAGTTACAGAAATAAACATTCACCACTCCTTTGGTGTATCACCACTTTTACTTAGTTTTATTTCTTTTGCATCCTTTGTCTCTATCTCCTTGGAATTTAGAGTGGGATCTAGTATTAAACCTCTGCAATTTTCATGCATACATCTGATCAGAGAAGTGAAGGAACCAGCCTTTAATCTGGAGAGTTTTTTTCCCATTTTTGCAAGTCCCACACTTGGGGAAAAGATTCAATGTTGTGCAATCACACTAAATGACCCGATTCTTAGATGCAGACCTGAAGGTCATTTAGGGGGTGCTACTGATTTGCACTAATAGTATCCACGTGTACATGAAAAACTTTTGTCCAGACTAGAAAAACTAGTATGAGTGTACTGACTAAATTTTTCTTTAATTACGTAAATGCATTTTGACATTTTAGGGTCCATTCAAATTTTTCACCTTTCAAAAGTAGTTGCTCCATATGTTGCACAATGCTAGCATATCCCATAATGAATTTCCTATAGTAGCCAGTATGCCTAAGGAATGTATGGACTTATGATGGGTTTATAGGGGTTTTAGTACGATTATAACTGTAATTTTTGTTTGATCCATGACAATATCTTATTTATAAACAATCATGGATGAAATCTTTAAATGCAACGCAAAATTCTCTACATCATTCTAATATTGATAACAGATTACCCAATCATTCAAATATGCTTCTAATCTGGAGAAGACTAACAGCTCTGGAGAAGACTGTAGGTGCATTTCTAAATCCAAAAGGCATTACCCAATATGTAAAATTGCCCCATTCGGTTATGAAAGTGGATTTTTCATAATCTTATTATATAATTAGAATTTATTAGTATTTTTTAATCCATATGTAAATGAATGTACCTCTTGTCTTGTTACTTCTTCTAAAATTCCATTCGTGAATGGCATTGGAAACAAATGATTAACACATGTGGCAATCATGGCTCTATAATGACCAAAGATTCTAATTTATCCCATTTTCTTTGGTTGGGTGACTACCAAGATCACCCAATTTGATTTCTCTATGGGATAGATTAGTCTTTCTTCTACCATGTGGTCTAGTTCTGCCTTGACTTTCTTCTTCTTCTTTGGATTCAATCTATATGGCCTTTTCTTGACATTTATTTATCCCTCCTCTAATTCAATGTAAATTTCTCTTAATAATGGGTATATTCATTGAATTTAGTGGGGAATACATCTTCATAATCCTATAATAGCTTAAAAATCTAATACATCTCTTTTTCCATCCAATAGTCTCCAATATTAGCTAACATTATTGTGCCTAATGGGCCATTTTCTTCTACCCTCTTAAGCATTGGTTCATCATATATTTTAGTATTTCACATGTTCTATGTGTCTTCTAAAAAATTTTACCCTTATTTGTCTTCTATATTCAGATTTTGCATATGTTCCACTTCTTTGTTGCATATTTGTTTCTCAATCGATACAAGTTTAAGATGTTTAGGTTCAAAAATTCCGACTAATTTCATAACCTCCTCATCCTCAATTTATTTTTTCCTCAATATGTCCCACTTTGTGACACACCTATAGTAAATGATACATCTCCCTTTTCTTTGTTTTATTCCCACTATTGTTCTCTCCGCAATTCCCGTGTTTGGTTTCTATAGGGTTTGGGAATTCATCTCCCACTTTTGAGCCAATAGTTTCCTGATATAACAATTTTTTGATATTTTGAAGAGATGCATCTACCATGGGATTTCTATCTTTAAACTTAAAGGTTTGAATGAAATTATTTTTCACCTATCCCCAATGGTGCATATCTCTCATCCTTTCCTAATGAAAATAGCAAGGCTTTGGCAATGGATTTATTGTTTCTAATAAGATACACACCTACCACTTAGGTTTAATTTTATGTACTTTCCAAGCCTCAATGTATCCCTGAATATGAATTTTTGGAAATTCCTCTCTATGGTAATTAGGTCAATATTTAGTTAATTTAGTAGGTAAGGAAGATATTAAATACATCATGTCTATTACTTCAGTTAAGTTGATGTTCTTTAATCGATACATGGACCACCATGTCACTGGTATTCCCTTTAGTGCATAGTTGAGTGTGTTGATCCTCATATCCTCTTAAGGTACGTGTTTATAAAATTTAACCAAGAATGCATCTAGACTAAAGGTCCCAAATAATTATGGAGTCCATTTTTATTCTACCTAAACCATCCTCATTGGCCTTACCTCATGCTCTATGTGCATTCAATGGTTCAATCCCACATTTGAATCCATATCGATTGAAGATTCTAGCTCCCATGGAATATGGATTTCTCCATTTGTCTTTTTATAATCTTGATCATGTTGTGAAAACACATATAATTGTGATATCTAATATTTAGTTAGAGACCAAATCTTATAGTGCAATTATTCATTTTCAAATAGATTCTTAGTTTTTTCATTGAAAGGAATTTCTCAGTTCCTAAACTCATATACATTTATCTCCTTTCTGTGTTGCAGAGTTGTATCATTTTCTTGATGTTCACCCTTAAACCAAATTTCAACATCATGTGTATATAAATAAATGCATTATTTAGGAATAATATATGGTTTTTCAGACTTAACAATTGGTATGACAATAATAGATTCATTGAGGTGCACTTCCATTTGATTAATTACTATGTTGGTTGCTATATTACCATCATACACCCATTTCTTTCTAATTAACACAGGATAACATGTTTCATTGGTTTTCATGTCAATCACCTCAAATTCCCCTTTTAAACTTATGTCTCCCACCTATATTTCCATATCCTCAAGTTAGCCAATTGGATCTACTCTCTCATAATCTACAAGGCTAAGAGTAACAAGGATATAATCCAAAACTAGGGCTCCCATAGCTTGTCAAGAGGACCTTGGGATCATGTCCATTTTTTTCCCAAAATCAAATATTGTATCTTTTAATTTATATCCAGATAGAATTATATTCAATCGAGTATCCACATCCTGTGGATTTTTAGTCTTCACATACCATATAGGATTCTTTACTTGTACTGCTCCGCTTGATGCGCTTTCTAGTAGATTCTTGAGTAAGTTAGATATTTTCTGCAAAATATCCTCATTTAATAGGACATTTACTATGTTCAAAAAATCTTGCAGGGTAGAAACCATTCCTTTTATTTTATATTTCTCATCATCTATCTGTAAATATGTGTTTCTGCTTCTCACATATTTTGAGCATTGACATATCTATTTTGGATTGATTAGAGAAAACCTTTGGCTTCTTCAAGTAGTTCCTTTTCCGTCCTTGGGTCTAGGTAAGTGTCCTTGTAAGCACGGTGTATTTTGGGCTCCATCATCCTTTTTTATTTTCTTTGTGATGTAGTAACATATTGTATACTTCCAATTTCTTTTGGCACCGCATTGGTCATTTTAACATTATGTAGTTTCTTTTATTCTCTTTATTTCTCCAATGTGATACAAGATTCAGTGTTGTGTTGCACATGCACCCTATAATATATGTAAAAAAATCCCTGTCTGCATTCGAAGGAAAATTTCATGCAATTTGATTTAATTCTCCACAAAGATAATAAAGTAATCCATTTCATTTTGGTTCAATTCCCATCATCTTTTGTTAGTAATTGACATGTTAGCATCCTTGTTCACACCTTAGGGGCTTTGTGGGGTGTTCCATATTTTTTCTACCTTAATAACCTCCATAGGGTTCTTGTGGTGGAGGTACATTCCATATAGGAAATTGTTATGGAAAATAAGGTGCCCAACCCATGTTATTTTGCAAAGATGGTGAGGCACAACTCAAATTGGATTGTGGAGATTGTGGTATCCATTGCATCTTTTTCTGCGGTGAAAAATAGAGCTCATTATGCATTTGGTTGAGGATAAATGACCATCTCTATTTCTAGAAAGTATGTTTCACTCTAGTGGATAATTGTTTTTGTACTATAAAGACATTCATGGTAACTCCATCAAATCCATCAAATCCTTGCAATCCTTAGCTTCATGTGTAGTACGTTTGCAAAAAGTGCATACCACATTCTGAGGTTTTCTAACATATTGTTGTAGTAGGTGACAATTGTTAAGTGAGTATAACCATATTTTGGATACTTTGTAATACTCTCCCCATCCCCATGTCTTTGTCTTAATGCAGTCGTTCTTATGGTCTCCTTCATATCCACATTTTTCACACCATACATTGATCCTTTGTTTCTTTCCTTCCTATAATTCATCTAGTCTCCACGTTAGTGTGTCTAATTTTTATTTGGTTTTCTATCCAGACTTATTGATTTCTCCTCAATCCTCAATTTTTTCCACCAAATAGATGCTTCAATGGCTTTAGATTCCATTTTTGAATAATGTTTGTGTAATTGCAAATTGAATCTTACTATGAAATCACTCCATAAACCAAGCCACCATTCTTGACTCATCAAAAGTAAAATTGGACTTGTTCATCACATCAAAGAACCTCAATTCATACTCTATGATAAAATCTCTTGGTCTTTTCTTAATCTCCTTCAAATCCTAAATAGTATCCTCTACACATTTCTTTCTTTTGAATTCTTGTGTGAGTGTTATGCACATCATGTAATGTTTGTACACTAATATTTATAGAATATATAAACTCCAAGGCTCTTCCATGTAGTTCCCCTATAAGTTTTCACTTCTTTACTGTATCATCCATGACCCCTTTTTCTCTCCAATGTCTATCACAAGTTATCATGTAATTCTCAGGGTTGGAAAACTCTTCATAAGGCTACAAATGTGTATAAGGATTAGGTTAATGAGCCATCTTTCCTCCCCAACAAACTTACCAGTTGACTTTGTGTAATAGTATAACTTAGGATCTAGATTGGATTCACTTACACAATTGGCTTATTAATACTCACCCTAGTACTTATACTAGCCTTATTGGATTATGACTTCTCTTCTTTTGATTCCTCAAATTCTGGGAAGCTAACTCTGTATTTTGGGCTTACAGAACTATTGTTACTACACTCCTCATTATTTTCATAGTTTCACCTTAATGTGATTTTGCGCAATAGATGGTTATGTAATGATAACTTTATCTCCCCGGTAATTTCTTCCATACCTATCTCTTCTACTCTTGAATGCAACATTATCTTTACTGCGTATGGTTGGCTTAATATTCTTTGCAATTCTTGCAAAATTTCAAACTACTTCAAGTCGTTTATGTAATTCCACGTAATTAATTCTCTATCTAGATCTAGGGACATATATCCTAAAAGAGGGGTATTATCATCTCTACAAAAAAATTTAGATCTAGTTTGATTTATTCAATGCGGATAGTGCTTTGTTGATCTTTGTAATATTATGGTCTCCATGATGGTTTCTTCAGGTTCAATACCAAATACATCATGAATCTACATCTAACTGCTTCTAGTTTCCTACCTTTTGCTTCTCTATTTGATTCCTTGGATTCACATTTAGGGTCCACGCCTCGTTGTGCACCCTCTCAGTCACTTTGGTGTTCTTCTTCAGTAATCTCTTTGGCTTCTCTAAGAGGCTCGTTTCCTCCTTCTTTGGCAACCTTCCTTATCCTACTTCGACTCGCAGTTGATTTCATCGTACCTTTAAAAATGCGATAACTTCCCCATATATTTTCATTGTTTATCTTCTCTCTACAGTATTTCAACCCTTATCTTATATTCTCTTTTATCCTTTTTGTACCCCTCAAGATTTCTCTTTAATTTTGTCCCCTACCCCTTCATCTTCCTCTTGTAGGATTACATCCCTTTGGCACCTACCTGACTACTCCATACGGCACAAAATTAGTACAATGACCTTTTCCACCACTAGCATCTTAACTAAGATAAAAAATTTCTTAACAAACTTTTCTCTCAATCCAAATAGAAAACATGCATCATTAAAATTAAAAAAACTAAAAAATGGACATCTATTTCAATTATGTACCCATCAATTGTAGTTTGCATCCAATGGTTGACAACAGGGGTTCACAGAACATCTAATTTGTAGAGCATTTCAAATTTTCCCTCTATCTATGCATATTCCTCTCTATGTTCGTGTCTAAAGAAGTAAAATTCCAACTGAGATAACCAGGTGGCTAGCTATTCAAGAAGATCGCACTAGAAAATCTCATTAATTTCTCCATAGATATAATCCATACGAATCTTCAGATTCCACAAGAATTCTCATCAAATTCTCTTCAGATTCCACAATTTTTTCATCTTCTCATGCAACCATCATTCCACATCTCTTTATCCCAATATCCATCTTAACATTTTGGGGTCGCAACAATGATAACATTATTAGTGAAGGTCCCTAAATCACGA
This sequence comes from Taxus chinensis, assembly GCA_019776745.2. Classification (NCBI taxonomy): domain Eukaryota; kingdom Viridiplantae; phylum Streptophyta; class Pinopsida; order Cupressales; family Taxaceae; genus Taxus; species Taxus chinensis. The sequence continues at coordinate 75,074,548 of CM034150.1, forward strand.
CATCAAGACTTGTAATAGGGTGTACTCTAGAGTAATTAATATTCAGTTCATTTAAACAATCACTTAGAAAATAACTAAGACATAATCCACTATTGCACAGTAGCTACTTAAAGGTCATAATTCAAGGAAGGAAGAGACGGTGAACAAGAAAATGTCTTCGGTACCCTTGCATTTTTCTCCATTCATGTGTTGAACGCTGGTGGCTTTATATTTTCAAGTCAGTTGGAATTTTCATCATCCTTGTCCTCTTCTCCTTTTTGGTCGTTGTGTTTCGTGGCTCTTTGCGACAATGACAGGGGTGTTGTTGGTTTCTTGGGTAGAATGGAGACTTGTCCTAGTAAAAAGAGGAGGATAGCTTTGACATGAGAGGATGTTGAGGAGTCGTTCACTTCTTGGATGGAATGGAAGATCAGGAATTCTGCTATGAGGAATTGGCTCGAGAAGGTGTGGTTGGTAGCGAAGTGTTTTGAAGATGAAAATGAGACTGATATTTGTGAGAGCATGCACAAGCTTATGCTTGACCCGAACAGTGTCTATTAGATGGAGGAACGTATTTAACATGGCGCAAGGGTTAAGTGTGGCGAACATACTATCCAATTCTTCGGGGAAGTTTATCTTGCATAAGGAACATGAGAAGCTGGAAGAGATGTGGGTAAACCTTCACTATCATGTCCATTCCTTAACACAAGGGATGCAGACAATAACATGAGGTCTGGAGGTGGTTGCGCGTAATCAGTGTATATAACTCCTTGCTGGTGCTAAAGTGAAAATGTCAGATTGTTGTGTGGATTCTTCCTCCTCCTCAGAGCAGAGTAAAGGGGATTTTGATGTAGAGATCATTGGCGAGGTGGAGCCAAGTGGCCAAAATGCATGATCTTTCCTAGCTGCTTCTGGACCCTAGGTGTGTTCGTCTGTTTAATTTTTGTTCTTTAGTTTTTGGTTATGAGCTGAATGGCTGAATGTATTTCGAAGTATATAGATATATAGGATGTATTTATGGGTGAAGTATAGCTGGTTACAGCTCTTCCCCATTCATTTTGGATTGTTAATAGCACGATAAGGTGCTTGTAATATTCATGGGAGTCCCTGATGGAAGACTTATTATGGAATGGTTCCTTGTGTAATATTTTTTGCAAGCTAGGGCCTTATCCCTAGGAATCAATAGCAAAAAAACAAAGAAAATGCATGAATAAATAGGAATAATTAATAATGAATCAGAACACATACATGCTTTATAATGGAAGGAATCAAAAAAGATTTATATTAGGATCAAAGATCAACCTTCTGCGCAAAGTGCTTACATAGTTGTATGCATCATGAGATGATTGTTGAGTTACTCGTCCCTTCTTCTTCTTCTTGTACAAAAAGAGGCTCTTTTCATTTTTTATCTATCTAAGAGAGCCATATATCTTCTTTCATTTGTCTTATCTGAATTAGTCCTTACAATGGGATTAAAAATCATACAAAATATATCCATTTCAAATTTCTAATCCTTTTTACACTCCAACATTGAGTAAAATATTGCATTGATCACACTCAGTTTAATGTACCCAATAGAAGAAGCCATGTATAACTCCTATGTGAATTTGATGGAAGAGATACATATCATTCAGAACAACTAAACCCAAGGTTACCCAAAAAGGGGAAATTAAACATATCATTGAGAGGAAAAATCTTAAGAAAAGTACATACAACCATCTAATAAAACATTTCACTAAATGCACAATGAAAAACAACCCAAATTAAAGATGAAGAAAGAAAATGGAATAACTTGGCATTATGTTTTCGAGGGCATCAACGCGCCCATTTTCGTCTCTTCCTTATAATTTTTTCATCATAACTCAAATTTATTCACAAAGGTTAAATTTACAGTCTTGAAACCACTAAACATCAATAAAACACACTATGAGAGTTAAGGGTTAGATGTTAGTGGATAAACATCATTAATTCTTGAGTATGCTTATAAGTTAAAAATTGTTATCATCTTCTATTCTTATATCACTTTGAAAAATGGCATCCCAATCATAAGGATTGAAGTGTATGATATTTTAAATTTTAATTTGGGAATCAGGAAATAGGACCCCACAATTGGGCAATATCAACTTGATAAAAAAGCTATTCAAAATTAAAGTAGCCAACCAAATGAGTAAGCATCCATGACCATTGTTTTGATGTAGAAAATCAGTCTTTCCATGACCTCCCCTACCTCTTTTATGCATATATTTACAATACCCTTTTTGTGGAAGTGTGAAATCCTCACAACTAATTGCAATAAATAACCAAACATTAATTTAGACCATACAATTGCATGTCAAAGAGTGAACAAAAAACCACACAGTGCAAATCTAATGGGGAAGTGTTGAAATTTAGTAATATTGTATCAAACCAACTCGATGTAACCTACCCAACTAACAAAACTAGGTGTAATTCTTAGGTGAATTCGATAGAAGAGAAACACCTCAATCAGGGACAACTAAGCCCAAGATTACCTCGAAAGGGGGAATTAAACAGACCAACAAAAAATCTCATTCAAAAATATTGAAAAGTAGATGACATTTTAAATTATAATTTTGACACAAGGAAACATAATGATTTCTGAGAATATTTTCACTTAATCGGGCAATATCAACTAGACCAAAATGGTGTTTGGGAATTTAGAGCAGTCAGATAAATGATCAAACATCCCTGAGCGCTATTTTGATGTAGAAGATCATTTTTTCCACGATCTCCCATATTGCAACAGAAACCCTGATTCTACATACATTAGTTGTACTATATATATGAAAGTGCAAAATCCTTGCGACCAATAGCAATAAAATAACCAAATGTTAATTTAGTCCCTACTAGTACGCATTAAAGAACAAATAGACAATCATGTGGCACAAATCTAACAAGAATGCAGACCAAAAACTAGTAGGTAGTTATAAGGCTAAATATCAGGCAAAAAATTATTGTAATGAGCTCAAGTGGAAATGAAAACAAACTTCCCCATAAGACATGAGAAAGTGTTGAAATTGAGTAAAACACTACATCAGACACACTCATTGTAACGTACACAAGTTGTGAAGCTAGGTGCATTAAAACCTGAAAATGGAAAACACTTGATATGTTGTCGAGGGCATTAATGCACCCATTATCATTTCTTCCTTCTTAGTCTTCTATAACTACGCCAATAGCTTTTCAGAGACGTCTAATCAAGCATCCACGAGCTTTGTTTTGATGTAGAAGATCGGTCTTTCCACGATCTCCCATATTACAACGGAAACCCTGATTCTACATGTATTAGCTATACTCTTTATATGGAAGTGCAAATCCTTGCAATCAATAGTAATAAAATAACTAAATGTTAATTTAGTCCCTACAACTACACGTTAAAGAGCAAAGAGACAATCATGTGGCACCAATGCAACAAGGATGCAGTCAAAGAAAATAGTAGGTGGTTTTAAGGCTAAATATCAAGAAAAGAATTATTGTAATGAGCTCAAGTGGAAAATGAAAACAAACTTCCCCATAAGACATGAATAAGTGTTGGAAATTGAGTAAAATATTGGATCACACAAATTCAATTTAACATATACAATTAAAGAAACTTTCCGAGATATCTAATTAAATTGGAACAATACAAGAAGATTAGCATAACCCTTATGCAAAGATGACACGCATAAATAATTACGTCGATATTATAATGACAACCATAAATAGTAGTGATGATGATTTCTATAAATTATTAACAATTAATTATGAGCCTGTCTTACTTTTTTTTATCGACGCATTCCGAACCACCGTCCATGACTCAACATCAAAAAATTATTCAAGTGATGAATCATGGACAGTAATCCAAAACACTCATAAAAAGTGTTCACAAATCTATTTCCAGATATCTAACTTTCATGAAATGTGAAAACATAAAAACTCCTAATTAATTATGGTTAGCGTGTTTTGTCTTGTCCCTCAAACAAGACAAAAAATTATTCAAGTGATGAATCATGGACAGTAATCCAAAACACTCATAAAAAGTGTTCACAAATCTATTTCCAGATATCTAACTTTCATGAAATGTGAAAACATAAAAACTCCTAATTAATTATGGTTAGCGTGTTTTGTCTTGTCCCTCAAACAAGACAAAAAATTACGCTCACCAAGTCGACTTGGCGAGATTCGAACCCGGGTAAGTATTTGACCAGCCAGTTGGCAGCATCTTCTACGTGCATAAAGAACGCGCACTCACATGTTTATTATCATTAATTAAAATATCGGAGTGGACAGTGGTGACTTAAATTTGACGGTCGCTTATGTCCGTCAAATAATATTTTTAGTTCGGGAATCGGGTGAATAACTGTCGGTATAAATTTTTAATTTCGATATACGAGAATCTTACCATCACTTATGCCCGTCAAAGTATAACCCAGAGCGGGCTATATCTCGCATTTCAATACATTTCCGATTTCTAGGTAGGGATAAAGATAGAGAATTAAGTTAACATAATGAATTGAAAAATAGTAAATTAAAATACTCACATTCCTTTCCCGGAATTTTCAACTTTTTATGTAATGATTAATTAATTCAGATAAAAATATTAGTGTACTGTTTATTTAAAATTAATTAAATTTTAATAATTTGAAATATTTTTTAAAATTCTGAGATGGTTTTTTCACAATATCTAATTAAGGCAGACAAAGAGTTAGACATTAGAAGCCAACAAAGGAAGACCTAGAATCACTTCATATTAATTTGAAATATTTATTTTTAAACTGAGATCAATAGTTTTTTACAATATTTAATGAAGGAAGACCAAGAGTCACCACATTAGAAGTCAACAAAAGAAGACCAAGGAATGGTGACCTTTTGTTTCTAATTATGGTTTGGGTAGTGACCAACTCCCTTATGTGCTTCATTGGAAAAGTATTGACCACTTGGACTTTCCAGAGGATGTTAAAAATAGGTTTCAGTCAGCTCTTCAAGAGAGGTAGTGTTGTTGTCAAATCAACAAGATGAAATTGTTTGGACTGTTGCCTCTTCGGTTTCTTATTCCTCGAGCTTTGGTTATCAATTGTTGCATTTAGAGATGGACGCTGAAAATAGGATTTGGAAGGAGTGTTGGGCTTCCTTTTGTCCTCCGAAAGTTGATCTCTTTGTTTGGATGGCCTTTAAGGGTAAAATTCTTACACAGGAAAGAAGGAAAAAGTTTGGATATCAGGGACCTTCTAGATGTTATCTTTGTGAGAAGCAAGAAGAAGATAGAGATCATCTTTTGTTGCATTGCCCCTTTGTTGTGAAATGTTGGAATTAGTTGTGTGTTAAACTCAATCTTCCTTGGATTCGGCCAAATTCCCTTCCCGAGGCTATCCTGGCTTGGCCGCAAAAGTTGCATCCTGGTGCTCTCTCCTCAATTTGGTTATGTAGTTTAGTGCTCCTTTTGTGGCATCTTTGGTGGGAAAGGAATGTAAGGATTTTCAGGGATGAGAGAAATTCTATGGATTAGGTCTTGTTCAAGTTGGAATGGGCTATTTCTGAAGTGGTTTCTTCAAATTGGACTCAATATAGTCCTTTCACTAAATATGATAGAGAGATTCAAAACAATTGGCTTATGATTGCTAAGCCCAGAGATGGTGCTTTTAAATCTTCTTTTCCCTCTTCTTTGGCTTGGAATAACATTAAATGATCCCCCCCTTCCTCTTGGTTTTTCAAACTCAATTTTGATGGGGCAGCCAGGGGTAATCCTGGCACCTCTGGAGCGGGGTGCTTGATTTGTAATGCATTAGGCCAGGTGGTCGAGGCTGCTTCGTATAAACTCAAGGATGGTAGGTGCAACGCAGCTGAATTACAAGCTCTTAGCAAAGGTTTGTATTTGGTTGCTTCTCTTAGCATTGATATTATAGAGATTGAAGGAGATTCTATGGTAATTGTTAACGTTATCATTAATAAGAGAGCTATGTCTTGGAAGCTTGATTTGGGTATCCAAAAAGTTTTGTGGAAATTATCAAAATTAAAATCCTGGAGTACAAAACACATGTATAGAGAGGGTAATCAATGTGTTGACTGGCTAGCCAATAAAGGGATCGATCAAACTCAATTGGAAAAAGTGGCCTTTAATTCCAATGAGTGGGAAGGCCTTGATATGATTGTTTTAAGGGAAGTGTCTTGAAAAGGATTCGTCGGCGGTTCCCTCACGCATGTGGCGTTTTGTGAGTCTAGTTAAGGTGAGTGTTGATCGGTTTTTTCTTATGTTTTTCTCTCTGTTTTGATGGCTCCTCCGAGAGCTCCCCGTCTTGCTTTGATCTGCGACATGAGGGAGATGGCCTTTAGGACTGGAATCTCTGATAATCGGTTGAAGAGAATTTTTAATATCTCTTGCGCGGGGGATTTGGAGGTTATTAAGTCTGTTTTGGGGGAAGATTTTCTGAAGGTGGAAGGTTGGACACGGGTTAACAGTGGTGTAGCTTCTGTGTTCATCGAAAACCTACTTGTTCTTCATCCTTCGAAGGCGGGTGCTGTTAATTTGGCTCTGCATTAGGTTTGGCCCTCCTTTTGTGGGAATTTGGCCTCTGAAGTAGTGAATTGCAATGTGTCGTTTTGGGCGATAGGTGATGGCAAATAGGGTTCTTTCTTTGTGAATGCTGGAGTCTTCAAGGAGTTGGAGAAGAGGTTCGGGGTGCTGATGGAGTTTTTGAGAAATTGGTGGCCTTTTCTCGAGACACAAACTTGGGCCGAGCTCGGATTAAGCTTCCAAATTTGCAAGCCCTCAACCTGCCTCTGGAACCAATGTCGAGCTGGTGGTCGAAGATGTGGGACTCTGATGGTGGAGCCTATGACTATCTTTGGAGAGGCTAGGTGAAAACTAATGTCGTTGACGTAGAATCCGACGCGGAAGCTAATGAAGGTTAGGTGTCGCCGGTGGCTAGTTTGTCTGTTTTAGTTAATGCCAAGGAGTAATTTTGTCAAGTCTTGACAGTAATCTATAGAATAAAATTCTAGTTTTTGTTAGTATGCATGTTTAACTTGGATAATGTTTTGTATGGTTTTGCATGAATATCTGAGGTTTGGCCTCTGCTTATGTAAATAGGGAACGGGTCCCTTCAACCTGCCTTATCAATAAAAAATAGAAGAAGACCACGAGTCACTCCATATTAGATGTCACACATTAGAATCCGACAAAAGAAGACCAAGAGTCACTCCATATTAGATGTCACACCTTAGAAGCCAACAAAGGAAGAACAAGAGTCACTCCACGTTAGATGCCACTTTGGGGATTTGAACCCAAATCTCCATAATGAGAACGCAATTTTTTTAACCAATTGAGCCCACCCTCTTTGACATTAATTTCTTAAATAATTATGTTAATAAGCATATTTACTGTGAACCTCAAGCTCACACAGACGCCATCAATGTTAGAGGTCGTCTATGTCTAGTGCAAGATCGCATGGTGAATAAGGGTCGTTGATTGCATTGGCAGTCTGGTTTTTTTACTTAGTGTTTTGAGCATTTATGCGGGCAGGACATTGTGCGGCATGGAGATGAGTGCAAATGGCACAAATGGTGCTCGAGATAATTACAGTTCCTCTTCCATTAATGGCGTTCAAGTTTGTTCTTAAATCATGTATCCCACATGTATTGTGTAGATTGATTTTGTATTATTCAATCCTGTCACTACCCAATGCTACGTCACTAGAGGTTTCTCTAGTCACTGCCTTTTAAAGAGGAGTCGAGATTTTGTGATGGGTTTACATTTTCCTTACAAGAAGAAAAGTGCACTCAAGGGTTACAACGAATTGGAGTACACCTAAGGTATTTTTCTTCCCCATTTAGGTTCGCATGTCGGAATTTTTGACAATAGCTTCGGCCCCTATTTTAAGGGCGGCGAGTAGAAAAAATGTTTGTTTAGAGTTTTTGGGGGTGTCTTATAAATTTCAAACCCTAAACTGTCATTTGTTTAAACTTTGATATTGTTTTCTTAGTAGATTTGGGATAAGGATATATGCAAACAAGAAATACAGTTACTATTAGCATTGTGTGGTCATAAATAGTGTAATAATAATAATAATAATAAAGTTCCTTCGCCCCTGAATGCATTCATTGCCTCTTTTTATTCATTTTTTTGACAATGTTGAATATGTGTGAGAGAAGCCCGTGAAATGTCTAATGAAATGATCTTGTCTAATCTTAAATGTATCGATGCTACAATATTAGCTACAAGACTTTGTATATTTTGTGTATTTTCACGAAATGGAGTATTGTAATGAAAAGTAATTTTAAGGTTTTTTATTTTGTATAGTCAACAAGTCTATATATTGTGTGTGTTTTCACAAAATAGAGTATTGTAATGAAGAGCAAAAATAAGGTCCTTATATATTGTACACTCCCAATGAAGGCATGCCTTCTTGGCTTTACCCTATCTAAGCTTGAATTCAACAATATTACAATTTTAACAACAATTCGTAGTGGTTTTTTCAATTATTTTGTATATTCCACAAGCCTATGTATATTGTGTGTGTTTTCAAAAAATTGAGTATTGCAATAAAAAGGAAAAATATAGTCTTTTATTCTTTGTACACTTATAATCTAGACTTGCCTTCTTGGATTCATCTTGTCTAAGCTTAAATTCAACAATATTACAATACTAACCACAAGTCCTAATATATTGTGTGTATTCACAAAAACGGGTGAGTATGTTGAAGAAGAGAGAAGAAGAATTTTTATTATTTTTTACACCCCCAATCAAAGCCTGTCTTCTTGGCTCCATCTCGTCTAACCTTGAACACAACATTGCTACCATACCAATAAGTCTTGCTATAATGAAGAATATAGAAATAGAAATATAATTATTTTTCACCACCAACCAAGCATTTTTAGATTCTTCTCGTCTGAAGCTTAAATGCAATGATGTAACAATATTGGTCATAAATCCTCATATATTATGCATGTTTTCATGAAATAGAGGACTCTAATGAAGAAAAGAAAATAACACATTTTTAAAAAATTACACTCTTAATCAATGCCTTCCTTCTTGGCTTCGTTATGTCTAAGCTTAAGTGCAATAATACTAGCCACAAATCCTTAATATTGTGTGTTTTCATGAAATAGAGAAGTGTAATGAAGAAGAGAAAAGAAAAATCTTCTATTACTTTGTAGATGTCTAATCAAGGCATGCCTTATTGGTTTCATCTTGTCCCTATCTATGTGCAACCAAGATGATTTTGGATGTTTGCATTAGGTTGTAGTCATTTCTAAAAAATTATTCAAAGAGGATTGTTATCCACCAAAATGGATTATATGTTAGAAAAAAAGGAAAAATTATATATTGAAAAGAGTCATTAGTCCTTGCAGATTTACAAAATATACTTTAATTGAACTAGGAAAAATGAGTCCTTATGCAATTTTTTCATTCATTACTCTTGACAGATGCTATGGTTTAGCTTTTTGTGGTAAAGCCTTTTGCTACATTTCATGTTATTGTTCACTATTTAGACAATGTTGTATATGTGTGAGAGAGGCCCATGAGATGTTTTGACAGAGTGATTTTGGTAGAAATTGTGCAATATGTAGTTTTTTTTGGAGTGGCTTGAAATTTTCTATCCCTGGGCTGACATTTGTAGTGTTTCTCTACCTCACGTTTCTTGCAATGGCATAACCATGATGCTTTACACGGTTTTTACTAAAAGAAACTAGTTAAAAGTGACTTTTCAAGATGAATAATTTTGTGTAGAATACATCCCACTAAGGCATTGGTTTTAGTTAGATTATTGGGTGTGTAATGGGTTTGTTGTGCCCTCTTTTTCTTTGTTTGGTGATAAAGCAATGATTTACTACAACTTTTCATCTACATAATAATGACTAATCTATAATGCTTGTTGGATAGTTGGTTCAATATCTAAATATATTTCAGAAAGTCATTTATTTCATATATATGCTTTGCATGATGGCACCAAAAGTATCTATTGGTTTGTTGCAGGGCCTTATTTGACATGCTTATTTTGGTAGATTGCTACACCCAAGTAGTCTTATAGATTATAGTGGATACATAGTGTCGACTTGTCGCTTATGTAATCTCTCTTCTTGTCATATGATATTCATTTATGATTTCATATGTTTAGTAAGGAGTAGTTAATCATCATATTGAACACTTGAGTCTTATTGTATGGTTTGGAGGTTGGCCCCTCGAAGTGGCTAAGCTATTCTACTTGCATATTGTGATCATTTATCTACAATTTGGTGTTCTTTGGTACTATATTATTGTTGATATTCAAATTTATCCAAGTAATTTCATTGCAAGTGGTATCAAAGCTTAATCTCCACCAGAACTATGTTAAAACCCTAATTGTAAAGACTCGGCTATATCTCAAATCGATAGTGAATTTTTCTTCAATTATTTTTTGGGTTGTTGTGAAATCAGTCAAGTAAGATCCTCTCCAAATTTCAAGATATTTTGACTTATTTCAAAAAATTTATATCAATTTTAGGGTTTTTGATAAATTTTTCCTATTGGCTGCAAATTTTTCAGAAAGAAGATAAAAAAATAGTTTGAGTTTTTTCTTTAATTTTGTTCATATTTGGTTGAATCCCTATCGAAATCCAAAACCCTAAATTTCTACCTTAATCCCTAAATCCTAATATTTTGGGGCATCATGGCGGGGCCTTTCACAAGAGGCAAAAAGAATCTCATCACTCTAGGTAAAATTCCAGACAAGGATGAGATAATAGTTTAGGATTTAGAGTTAGAAGGGGTCATTATAGATTCCTTAGGGATAAGGTTTACCCTGACAGACCATAAGGTAAGCCAACTTGAGTATGATCTACCAATCCTACAGTCTAAGATGGCCAACAAAGAAGATGTAGAAAAGATTGGACAACGATTGGATAATTTCATGCAGTAACTCAATACAAATCTGAAGGGTCGTCATCTTTTTCTAAACCAACCACAACTCAATCCTACTCATATCAACCAAGGTGGATATTCAGGTCAAAGTAATGGACAAACTAGCTAGGGTGGATCTTCAAGCATGCCCAAACCAAATACAAATACTCTGCATGCCCGTAACATGATGCCGAAAGTGGAAATGCATAAGTTTGATGGAAAGGATCCACTCATTTGGATTAACCAAATGGTTAATTTCTTTGATCTACATCATATCTCATTGGGAAAAAAGGTGACCATGGCATCCTTGTATCTCGAACCTGACCAATTCGTCTGGTATTGATGGTTACGTGCTCAAAGACAGAAGAATGGTCTTAGTTTCACTTGGATAATTTTTTACCAAAGAGCTGCAATTGCACTATAGTTCTAGTGTGTCAAAGAATTACTTCAACCAATTAGTAAAGTTACGCCAAACATGACCAGTCAAGGATTATGTTCATGAGTTCCAATACCTATCCTTGCGTGTGGAGAATATTATGGAAGGGAATTTGAATGACCTATTTCTTGGGGGTCTTAAGGACCACATAAAGCATGAGGTGCATATGTTTAATCCAATTAAGGTTTCTAATTCTATTATCATGGCATGTAGGGCGAACGAAAAATTTATCTCCATCAAAAGGCAGACTTTCAATAATGTAAAAGACCGTAACACCTTGCCACCCTCATACCCTCACCTATTTCAAATAACACCTCAAAAAATTGAAGAAAATAGAGCAAAAGGGTTATGCTTTAACTATGACATGAAATATGGACCAGGTCATAAATGTGTTGAGAAGAAATTGTTTTACATTGAAGGGATTGGTGAGGAGGAAGAAGATGAGGAAACATCATGTGATGAAGTGAAAAAACTATAGGAAGACTCTAAAGAGCCCCATCCGACTATATCATTTCATGCTCTATTGGTATTAGCACTTCACAAACCCTTTAGGTTGTGGGCTACCTTGAGAAGCAAAAGGTGACAATATTGATTGATTCGAGGAGCACACATAATTTCATCAATAATAAGCTAACATCAAGGCTCAATTGCTTCATCTACCCAACACTTGAATTTCCAATAATGATTACAGATGGTAGCATAGTCCAATGTTCACGGAAATGCCATAATATCATACTTATGATGGGTGACTACACAATGGAATCCACTATGTTCGTTATTCCCATGGGTGGAGCTTATATTGTCTTAGGTATTTAGTGGCTCACAACTTTGGGCACCATAGAGATAAATTTCCAGGAGTTGTTCACACACTTTCATTCTGAGGGAAGACATTTTGAGCTTCAAGGACTACAAGTAAAAACTCCGCATGTGGTTGGTTCTCACCAAATGCAGAAGATTCTTAAAAAGGGGGTTGAAGGATTTGTAGATTGATTGTTCTCCATAAAAGTTCAACCATCAATTACAGTAGCACATATCTTGATCTTCAAAAGGTTATTGATAAACATGTAGTTATCTTTGAGGATCCTAGAGGATTAACTCCTAAAAAAGATCATGATCATGTCATTCAGTTAATTCCTAGAGGCCAACCCCCTAATATCATGCCTTATAGATATCCATATGTGCAAAAGAGTGAAATTGAGGAGATGGTTGAGGAAATGGGTATTATTTGTCATAGTCAAAGTGTTTTTTCTACTCAAGTGATGATGGTGTGCCACAAGTATGGAAGGTGCCACATGTCTCCAGACTACAAATAACTTAACAAGTATGCTATTAAAAATAAGTTTCATATTCATGTCATTGATGATTTGTTATATGAGTTGTATGGTGTAGTTTATTTTATAAAACTAGATCTTTGTTATGGGTATCACCAAATTAGAGTAAATAAAGAGGATAATCATAAGATAGCCTTCAAAACTCATCAAGGGCATTATGAATTTCTAGTGATGCCTTTTATTCTTATTTTAATGCACTATCCACATTTTAGGGTTTGATGAATTTTGTATTTCGACCATTCCTACGGAAGTTTGTCTTAGTTATTTTTGATGATATTCTCATCTACAACAAATCATGGGAGAAACATTTACATCGTGTAAATATTGTCTTGGAAGCCCTCAAGAAACATCAATTATATGCCAAGACTTCGAAGTGTCCTTTTGGGGAACAAGAAGTGGAATAATTAGGCCATATCGTCTCTCATGAAGGTGTTAAGGTGGACCCTCGCAAGATCAAGGTCATGGTGGAATGTGAAGTTCCAATTATGAGGTTTCTTAGGTCTCAGAGGATACTATCATAGATTTGTAAAGAACTATGGCAATAGAACAACACCACTCACAACATTATTGAATAAAGACTCCTTTCATTGGAATGAGGAAGCATTTAGGGAATTTGAAAAAATTGAAGGCATCGATGTGCACCACCCAAGTATTGGCAACCCCATATTTCTCCAAGACCTTCATAGTTGAATGCAATTCTTTAGGAAATGGGATCGGGGTAGTACTCATGAAAAAAGGACATCCCATAACATTTGAGAGAAGGAAACTAAAAGGAGAGAATTTGTTGAAGACCACTTATGAGAAGGAAATGATGGTAATCTTACATGCAGTCAAACAATGGAGACCATATTTGATGGGCAGACACTTCAAGGTAAAAAATGATCATGATAGTTTGAAATACTTCTTCGAGAAATGACTATCTTTAGAAGAATAACAAAAATGGGTCACAAAGATGTTGGGTTATGACTTTGAGATTATTTATAAGAAAGGGAAGGAAAATGTGGTCGTTGATGCACTATCTAGGAAGGATGAGACCATAAAAGCATTGTTAGGTGCCATATCTATGTTAAAGGAAGTTTGGGTAAATCAAGCAAGGGAAGAATGATAGAAATATGTAGAGACCCAAAATCTCATTCAGGATCTACAAAAAGATCCAACCATGTCTAAAAATTTTATATGGAAGAATGTTACACTGTAGTACAAGGACAAGTTGTCTGTGGGTAAAAACTCTACACTTAAACACCATGTTCTTTCAGAGCTCCATACTTCTCCAATAGGTGGCCATTTTGGGTTCTTAAAAGCTTAAATCATAGAGTTAAACAAGATTTCTTCTGGGAGGGGTTGAAATGATATGTTCAAAATTTTGTGGCATAATGTTTAGTGTGTCAACATAATAAGGGAGAGACCATTAAGACATCAGGACTCCTACAACCCTTGTCTATTCCTAGTGAGAGGTGGGAAGAGGTATCTATGGATTTCATCACATGATTCCCTAAATCAAAAGGGAAAAGTGCCATCATGGCCATAATGGATAGACTTACCAAGTATGCTCATTTTTGTGCCATGTCTCGTCCTTTCACAGTGAATATAGTTTCTATCTCTTTTATGGATACAATTCAAAAGCTCCATGGCACGTCAAAAATTATAGTAAATGATCGCGATCTGATATTTACGAGTAATTTTTGGAGTTTTCATAGGCTTATTCGCTTTTACCTTCAGCTTCGACTCTAGATCTCAAAATTAACAAATTTTGGAATTATATTGTATTTCTACATTATGGCAAATTAATCATATATAAAATAGTATATTATAAAACAATTACGAATATACCAACATTGATCGAATCTTAGTGAAAACAATAAGGCGAAATTAGACTCAAATTTATTTATAACCCATAAAATTTTGGCGAGCCTACTACCGTACGATAGTGAAAAAACACCAATTTCAAACTTCAAAATTTTTAATATTTATACATGAACAAATATTCGCTCCTAAAATAGACCCTACTTATAATACTAATAAATATAATAAATTAACAAGGTCATGATATGACAAACCCTGCCGAAGCTAATGTGTTTTGGAGTGAAATATAGGTGAGAGGAAAATTGAATTGGAATTTATTAGACTATAAAAAATTGTGGAAGTAGTAAAATCTTTAAGTTCTCTAACATGTGAAATGCCAACATGAACAAAGTAATGTAGATTCACTTTCCTGTTGTAGTGAAGCGATGATGTATCGTGTATAGACTTTATGGGATATCATATTGGCTTAAGTGGTTCGTTCTTGCATTATAAATAAACTCACCACTTGTCCTGAGAATTCATTATAGGTCTATTCTATTCCGTCAATAACCTTGTCCTCATTGGAATTATAAGAAAATTTTTGTATATATTGTTAATGCCATGTTATAGAATATATGCACTTTTGCTTTTGAAAACCATAAGAGTAATTGTGAATTACCTTACTTTCAATATGGGAGACTTCAAAGATATTGCGAGGGACTACCCAAAATATATTCTATGGTTTGCGATGGTTCTTAAATGTTTGTCACAAATAGAATTCGTTATCCAAAGCCTTCTTGACAATTGGAGGCTTCAACGTTTGAATAAGGAGGTATGGGGATGTTCTTAAATAATAATAAAAACTTGATTCTTGCATATTTGTATGGAATTTTTAAAAGGTTATCAAGGATTATTGCTAGTCCAAAGTGGCACGTCACTAGTTGATGTTGAGAAAACGCCAGAAATAAGAACAGAAACTTCGCAATTTGGTGTCTTTTAAATTTGTGTATAATAGATAGTCAGTGCTTCATCAGATACAGAGACTTAAGTTGGCCACATATTTGGTGAGCACTCAACACAAATTTAAGTTTACTTAAAATTATCTGAGTTTTGTTTGCTAATATGAACTTCATATTTAGCCAACTAGTTCAGTTATTGTGATATCCTTAGGTCTGCATATTGCTCTCTGTAAAGGTGCTTTCCAGGGGAGTTGCAAATTATTATTTACACAAATGTACACATGACACGAGGGATAAAATGTAGTATTTTGTCAAACAATTTGCAAAATCACAGATGTATTTGAGGATTTTTTTCACAAGAGCATTTTGTCAATCTGCTAGCAGACAATCTATGTAACAATTGTATTTGAAGCTTTTTTCTTTGTACCTTTTTCGCCAGCAACACACCTCCTTAACCCTCGATTCCTCCACCTCTTTTAAAATGCTGCTAAGTTGTTATTACTCTTCCAGGGGATACTGCACTACTAAGAACCATGAAACGCTGCTGAAAAATGAACAGAGAAAACATTCAAAATGTTGGTGAAAATGAACAGAAAGCATTCCAAATGTTGCTAGAAATGAATAGAAAACATTGCAAATATCGTTGAAGAAACGAAAACCCCTTACACTGTTGGATGTAAAATAATTTTTTGATTCAGTCAATGCTATGACGTCATTCGATAATCAAAACAAATATTTTTTGGATCTAGGTTTTTTCAGAGTTTAAAAAATAAACTATGTTATATATATTTTCAAGCTACCAAAATTTCACGTTTTTTTCCGATCATAATATAGAAAAAAAAAGAAAACGTAAAATCATTGGGATTCCACCATATTTGGTGAACTCGGTTTTTAACAAAAAGTTGGGGAATGAGTACCAACCATTATAGTTATTACATTCATTTCTAAAGAAAAAACAAGATTGATGGCATTCACTATAACAAGTGCGGTGGCTCTAGATGCCTTTGTCTTCAACCCAAACAGTTTCGGGCCTATGCCTTGGGAAATTTTGTGATATATTGATCTTGACTATGAGATGAACGTGTCTTTTGATATCTCAACTATGGAGATTGTGTTACTGTTTGCAAATTTGGCTTCAGTTGTTGCAATGGATCCTTCATAGATTTCTTTAATGATAAAATTTAACTGTGTACAAATGCTCCCGCACTTGCCCCTAACCTTCTACAACCAGAAATTTTGCATGGCGAGGAATGTGATATATGAGGGAAATTAAATGCTGTCAGATCCTGCGGAAGCACAAAGTTCACAATAGATATTAAGGATTCACTTAAAAATTGTAAACATTAATTGCTTCAGCCACCTGTCCTAATACTGCACAACATAATTTTTATATTCTATGTTTAAACTATAGATAATCAAAAACATTTGTAAATTCTTGATTTTTTAATACAAAAGTTCTAATCTGCCTTAAAAAGATTTCAGCCAATCACAACATGCAACATTTACTTTTCAAAAAAAAGAGAATAAATATTTATTTTCTAAAAACTTTAGTCCGAACATAATATATAACAATTGGCGGGCTGTGATTGATGGGACGGAGTTTTAAAAATGAAAAGTTTGAAGCCTATATATCTCTACCTTCGACAGAATAATAACTAATAAAATATAAATAATAAATTAATAATTAACAAATAATATATTAAATATCTAATATTCTTAGAAAAACTTCAATTTTCCTTTAAATACAACATTTGAAGTCATCTCATGATAACCTTTGAACCAACCAAGCAAGGAACCAGATTTTCTCCTACGACATGTAAAAACAAGCATATGAAAAGAACACCGACATTACAGCAACGGCTTTTACGTTGGATGGATAAAGATGGCAACCAGGAATCTTGCGGGTGTGATAAATTATCATGTAAGTAGAATGTCAGTGTAACAAATATAAGTTAGGTGAATGAAGGCAATCCAATACTATATTCAAAGATGGGGGCTAGTGGGTTGGTAGGTGGATGGAGTTGGTAGGCGGCATGTCCCACCACCAATATGGTCACCAAGTACGCAAGCACACCCTTTAAAGACACTCTCCCTGCACATATTCTCGGCAGGAAGGCACGCTAACATACCTTCCTTATCCCTCACTACTTATTGCAGGTCAATATGTATTCAAGATTCTATTCTGGTTTCTTGTCAATTTGATTCAGTGCAGAAATTGGTGTCGGAGAAATTGTGGAAACATCTGAATTTTGCCTGAGGTACCTGTTTTTTTTCAATTGGATTGGATTTTATTCAGGATGGTATGAGTTTTTTTCTTAATTGCCATAGATTTGACACATTCATGTTCA
This sequence comes from Taxus chinensis, assembly GCA_019776745.2. Taxonomy (NCBI): domain Eukaryota; kingdom Viridiplantae; phylum Streptophyta; class Pinopsida; order Cupressales; family Taxaceae; genus Taxus; species Taxus chinensis. The sequence goes on from CM034150.1 coordinate 75,092,256, forward strand.
TTCGAGTCTCTCAGAATCTTCAGAGCAGATTTAGATTTTGAGATGATTTCCACACGGTTTCATCCCAAAAACATTGATCTGCACGTTGCTATCTTCAGTCCAATTTATTTACTGATATAATCTCTTGAAGGGAAAGAAAATCAATCTGATTTCCACAAGGTTTCATTCCAAAAACATTGATCTGCACATTGGTATTTTCAGTCCAATTTATTTACTCATGTAACCTCTTGAAGGAAAAAGAATCAATATGTTCAGTTTTAGAACCTATTTGCCATTCTTTATTGCTTTCCGTCTGACAAATAAGTTCTGTAAATGCTATTAATATGTACCAGGTCTGTAATAAGGAGTACCCAGTGTCTAATATGAATGAATGGAAGATTTTAATCACTTGAGAGACCAGACAGTTTATAGACTCAAGAGTTGTAACAGTGTGGTTCAAGCCAACAAATTTGCCTGGCCAATTTATCTTGTGTTCTTTTATTGGTCTTGTACAAAAGCCTATTTTATGTTTTAATGTTGGATCTTTTACCATGAATTATATTCAGGAAAGTTTTAATGTTGAATCTTCTACTGTGAATTGTACTCAGAAAATTCGCTGTTTTATCAAGTTTTTCTTCTTCAAATAAATTGGTTAAGTTACCCACTTTTTAGACTATCCTCGTATTCAATTTGAATACTATAAATTGTCCATTCCATAAAGTAGTGTCATTATGGTTGTTCACTTCATGACAAAGTGTCATTATAAATTGTCCACTCCATAATATAGGGCTATTATATTCACACTGCTATTTTTTGTTAACAAAAAGACATGTTCTCTTTTCCTACTCTTTCAATATTTCATCCTACTTTTTCAACATTTTCATTTCTCATTTAATTTCTAATTCTAATTACCCTTTTCTACATAACATTTATATAGAGATAAAACAGAAGTACCTGTTTTAGGCCAGTTTCTTTCATGTATTTGGCTTTCTTTTTCAAATCCTATAGATTACTTGGCCTGGTGGACATCATTAAAATCTTTCATTCATTCAATCATGAAACATAGTTGGTGGCCAGGTGTTTCGCAGGGCGTTGGGGATGGTAACACATCGACCTTGGAAATGACAATTTTGCCTCCAATAATTCCACTTTTAGTCCATGTGTCTCATAAGCAGCTGTAGCGCAATCGGTCTTTATACCTGTACATCCTTGTATTCAGCCATTGCACATATACAAGTGTTTCCTTGTCGGAAGAGCGTCTTATTCGTTGAATTGTGTGAGGGAATTCTTCAGTTTTTTTGGTCGTAAAGTTTATGATTATCTCCAGGTTTAGACACAGACCCACACCGATTTTCCTCTAATACTCTTCGCATTCTTTTATCCCAGATTTCCAATTGGGGTCAAAGATGATTATAACAGTGAAGAGTTCGTCAATGGTGCAGCCTGCATTGCCCACTCCACAGAGGGATCTGTGGAACTCCAATGTGGACTTGGTGGTTCCAAGAATACACACTGCCAGTGTTTATTTCTACAGACCCACTGGCAACCCAGAGTTTTTTTCAATGGAGATTCTCAAGGAAGCTCTGAGCAAGGTGCTGGTGCCCTTCTATCCCATGGCAGGCAGACTCAAAAGAGACCCAGATGGGCGTGTTGAAATTAACTGCAACGGTGAAGGAGTTCTGCTTGTAGAGGCTGTCACAGAATCTGTGGTTAATGATTTTGGGGATTTCGCACCCACCATGGAGCTCAAGCAGCTCATTCCAAAAATTCAATATTCAGAAGACATTTCCTCGTATCCTCTGCTTGTTCTTCAGGTACACTTATTGCTAAACCTATTTGTTGATTTAGGTTATAATTCTCTGTTTTCATTCTGTATCCAGAATTCTAAAAATCTTAGATAGACATGAACATTCCTGTTCAAAATTGAGGCACTTACCATAACTTCACCAGCTAGTCCCTTGTTACACCCTACCACCCAGAATTTTGTGCTTGGGAGTTTTAGGTGCAAGAGAGGCTGCCATGGTTTATTAACCCCTGGAGGTGCAGGCTGCTTCTTGGGGAGAACCTTGAAGGGAAGATCCTAGCTGTATTGCAGGAAATTAGAGTTATCCATTTCCTTGAAGCCGTCCTTTTCATAGGGTCAACAACGGAGATCAGAAAAGCCCACTATTCCTTTTTCCCCCTTCTTTGACGCATCTGCTTCTAATTCTGCTTGGATATTTTCAATTTAAAGTCCTCCACTGTTTTGAAATGAATGTTCCAAAAATTTGATGGGAGTTCCCCCTAGCATTTAATGTTTAAAATGAACCTAATGGCGGCAACATCCAATCTCTAACCGGATTGATCTCCTGGCCAGGCAGCTTGGATTTTGACCTTTGTTTACTAACCTTCTGCGAGTCGGCCATTTTCAAGGTTCAAATTCATGCTTTGACCTTATTAGCGCTGCACCTTCTGCAGACATGGTTTTCTGGATCTGCTCTAGCAATTCTTCCAGATGGGTTAACGAGAAAGACAAAAATTGATTGATAAAAATCCCTTAACTCACAACTGTGAGGCTGCTATGTACCTTGATGGTGGTATTGAAGCTTGAGAAATTCATAACTATGACTTCTGCTTCTTTTTTGTTTTTCATGAAATTTCTTGATTGGATTTTGTTCTTGGAAGAAATCAAGCTCAATTCCAAGGTTGTGGTGGTATTGAAGCTTTGAGAAATTCATGACTATGACTTTTGCTTCTTTTTTGTTTTTCATGAAATTTCTTGATTGGATTTTGATCTTGGAAGAACTCAAGCTCAATTCCAAGGTTGTTTATCATCAAATCCTAAAGATGGTTAAGCACACAAGTTCTAAGCATTCTATCTCCACATTCTCATTTCGGGTTTAAACTAGGTTTGCCAGAGGCAACGTACTGGTCCTAGCTGCATGCTTGTGTACTAGGGTGGTTTGAGCCAAGTTTTAAGTTTGAAATCTTCAAACTGCAAAGGTGATTCTGATTTTCATAAGTTTCAAGGAATTTGTATGTATGGCAAACTCAGTCTCTGATCAAAATAAATTCATTGCAAGAATTCAATGTTTATAAAACTGCAATGCTGCAGGTCATTTATTGATTCAATCCTTGAAGCCATCAAAATGAACCACTTATACTTCTGCTGTTTTTTGGCATTAGGGTTAATGTACTTGTGAATGCCCTTCGAGTCTCACTAGATGGATTGCCTTAGAATTTTCAGTTATTGCATATGCATGTCTGAATTTTTTTAAGGTATTTATACTTATTGTATGTGTAAATGTGCCCTCATGCAGGTAACGTTTTTCAAATGTGGAGGGGTGGCTTTAGGTGTGGGAATGCAACACCATGCAGCTGACGGTTATGCTGGTTTACACTTTATCAACACCTGGTCCGACCTGGCCCGTGGGCTAGATGTTACCCTGCCACCATTCATTGATAGAACTCTTTTAACAGCCAGAAATCCTCCAACGCCAAAGTTTAATCATGTAGAGTATCAACCACCCCCGCCATTAAAGAACCAAAATGGACTTGTAAATGGAAATAAAAATGATTTCTCAGTTGCCATCTTCAAAATCACCAAAGAGCAGTTGGATATCCTTAAAGGAAAAGCTAAAGAAAATGGAAATAAAGTGGCCTACAGCAGCTATGAAATGCTCTCTGGACACATTTGGAGATCTGCTTGTAAAGCAAGAAATCTTACAGATGAGCAAGAAACCAAATTATATATTGCTACAGATGGCCGCAGTCGGCTCCGGCCACCCCTTCCCCCTGGTTATTTTGGCAATGTTATTTTCACTACCACACCCATGGCTATTTCAGGGGATCTAGTTTCAAAGCCTATTTATTATTCTGCAAGCAAAATTCATGAAGCCTTGGGCCGCATGGATGATGAATATTTGAGATCTGCTTTAGACTACTTGGAATTGCAACCTGATCTGACTGCTTTAGTTAGAGGTGCTCATACTTTTAGGTGTCCTAATATTGGTATCACAAGCTGGTCTCGTTTGCCCATCCATGATGCAGATTTTGGTTGGGGAAGACCAATATTCATGGGACCTGCTGGTATTGCTTATGAAGGCCTTGCTTTCATTTTGCCCAGTCCTACAAATGATGGAAGTATGTCGGTTGCACTGGGATTGCAAACAGATCATATGGTTCGTTTTGAGAAATTTATTTATGAATTCTAGTTTATTATAAGATTTTCAAACTGTGAGCAGGGCATATGATTTGTTCTGAATTTAATCAGAGCAAGTGAACAATTTTATCTTCTGTGAAAACCGAAGATGATTAAGAATAAGATGAACAAATCTGCAAACTATATTCCAGATTTGTATATAATATGACACAAGCCCAATCGCTGTCATCTTAATGCAGAGCTCTCTATCCTTTCTTTGCTGGATAAGTTTTCAGCAATGCCAAATTTGTACATAGATGTTTTGCTGCCCTTCAGATTCTAGAACTTGAATTATTTTCAGATGTATTCAGTTGGTTGGAATACAAGCTAGATACAATCTACTCAATTTATTATCAAGGTGCTTTGTAGATCCTTTTGCTTGGAGTGTTTTTCAAGCACTGGTCATTAGAATGCTCTAATAAAAAAACAATTTATTTGTTTGTTATTTATTTCCTAGCTTGAAAAATATTTTGCAGCTTCTACTGAGTTTGAGTTGGCAGTGGTACCGAATGATTTTGATTGATGATCCACTCTTTGAAGCATGGAATGACTCAACAAGAACACATTTGTTTCAACAAGCACTTAATGTCAGTATTTGAATCATGGTAAGAAGTGTATACATATACAAACACCTACCTCAAATAAAGCATCATAAACTCCTATAATTCAGTAAACAATGTCTAATCAACTGTTCAATCAAACATGCCATCTAGTTTGTTTAGACAATACCTTTAAACTGTGTAAAAAAGGTGTGCAGGTTGTCTTTGAGCTGTCTTGAAAATCTGGGGTTGTAATTCTGCAAGTATGACGAAGTCCTGTCTTAGACAAATTCGCTCAAGTGACTTTGTCATGTTTGGATGGTTTTGTACTCTGTAACTTTGATCTAGAGTTTTTTTTAGCACCATGTTCCTTTGTATCTGTAGTTTCATCTTCTATGGTTAGAATCCTGTGATTTTCAATTGTGTGGTTGATTAGGATTTCTTTCTTCTTATTCTTTGTTTAGGGACATAAAGGGGGTAGTGCTTTTGGATTGTGTGGCATTCACCATGCCTGCACAACAATGCTATGTAGAGGCATTAAAATTTAAAACCACATATTTGTCTCTCTTGATGATGTGTGCAAGATGTATATTGCAATGTGTTTGGAAATAATAAATTTATTAGGACCTTACACACTTGATAATTATCATTAGCATGTGTTGTAGCTTTGCAAATGGCATAGGAAAATTTTGTAAGATGTGTAGAGGTAGCTAATATGTTTGACAGACTGATTTAGTAATTAGGTGTTGTGTTTTTATCTTCTAAGTAGCTAAAAAATGTGAGGTGTGAGGCATTTTAGAATGGGTTAGGGGATGTATTTATATAGGTGATTGTTGCGACCTAATTTTCTACTCAATACTCAAATGTTATATGATCGACAAAAGTAATTTGTGGATTTGAAAATATGATTGTTAAGAGTTTTAGAATGAATTAGTTAGAAATGGTGTCCAGACAAAAAGAGTTCTCTACAATAGGCCCCTAGCTAGAAAATGACATTTTTTTTTAGTGTGCTTGATAGCCATATGAATACACAGTTAATAGGAAATGGAGACGGTTCTCAGAGGGAGGACACTAACTTTCAGGCCTTTAAGTATATATTAAAAATTCTGAAAACAAAAAAATCTGAGATGATAATTTCATAAACAATGAACATTTACAGAGTTTCAATAAAAAGGGAGGTACAAAGTAACGAGGGGAAGTCTTTAACTACATCTCATATCTCTGAGACTCGTCTGCATACCTGAGACATATAGCAGGGATTTGAAGATACATTTCCTATCATTATATATAAATTTAATACGAATTCAAACTTTGATTTGACAATATTTTTACCTATATAAATTTCTAATAAAAAAGGAAATATAGGGTATTTGTTTATTTACAGATGATTTTAATTTAAACAATAAGTGTGTATCGATTCTCAATAAAAAAAAGGTATGAAACAACTAATTAGCTTCATATGAATGATTGTAACATGACACAGAAAACCTAAAATGGTTATAGAAATCAATAAGAACTTAAGTGAATGGAGGAGAAAAAAGAAAAATTAAGTAGAGTTATGTAGATATAGATATGAGTACGAATAATTGTTAAGATTTCAAAATAAAATGAATAGAATAGGTGAAAGGAAATGGATCAAAACGTCTACAATTTGAATTTTGGGCCATACATTGACAAATGCCATCTAAATATATGCCATGGAAATAGGACACCAGGGACACCACACATTCAGCGGTGCTTGTAAAATTAAAATAAAAGGCAGCATCACTTTCAAACTTCATAATTGTATTGTTTCTCCCTTGTATTCTTAGATATTTTCAGGGCTTGAAGACAAGTTTCCATTGGCCCTGCAGGCAATTCAAGTTTGGTCACCGAGGAAGACGCACAGTAAATTATCATATTCTGCAAATCACTTTCTTTAACAGATATAATCAATTACTGGGTTTGAAAAATGATACTTCTGAAATTTTCTTGGGGAACCAACCAACTCTGACCATGAATGATTGATTGATTTTAATGAAGTTTACAAATTTAAAAAATTGTAATAAATATATGATTAATTGATTTATAATTAGTTGTATTATGTATGGAAATGATAGGAAGAGCCGAAAATTGATTCAATTATATATAGTAGTTTTATTATAGAATATATTTTTCAATTATTTGGGTGTTCGAGTTTAAAGGGGTTTATAACATATGCAATTACTTCATACTCTTAACATATTTTAAATAGGAGACGTACATATCCTACCTTATACATTTAATTGTGCTTCAAATATAAGATGTATATACCTATCTCTTATAGGTTTCAAGTTTTTGACCTTTCTTTCAAAAATATAAATTCTTCGGTATTAAATCAACTCAAATTAACCATGACAATTTATTATAACATAACAACATCATTTAGATATTTTAATACACTAATAATAATAATATAAGTCAAAAATCCCATGAGAATTTCAATATGGAAGATGACGGAAGACATGATGTAATATAGCTGGGTGAGTCATATGAAATGTGTACATAGGTATGAAGGAGGCGGTAGGAACAAGTCAAGTTTTAAGTAGGTTGGATTGTTCCACCAAGATCTTCTTTAATGTTGAAAGGCCTTGGAATAAGTCATGGTCTTCTTTCTCCGTGGAAAATAAAGAGACAAAGTGGACATGGGGTTGTTATGTTATTGGTATGCAGTGCACGTGTGACCAAAACACTCCAATAATTGAATTATAAATGAGTGGCCCATTTATTGATATTTTAATAGAGAATGAAGGTCAAGGCAATAGAGAATAAAGATAACATTTAATAAATGTGTTTCTATAAATTATAGAATCATTACACTTTTAATGTTAAGTGGAGCCCGCATTTAAATAAATGTGTTTCTGTTATTCATATTATTTTGTATTTAGTAATGCTATTATTAACTATTATTAAATTGAGTTTGATTATGTAACGACCATTCATCTTTAATTTTGATTGTGTGACAGCCATTCATCTTATTCTCTATTGCATGGTCCTTTGAAGACAAACGCTAACTTCCAACTTCAAAACTATTTAGAATATAGGTTGTTTTTTATCAAATCACTAATATATCTAGTGTTAAATCTTGTGCTTGTCTAATCATATGATTTCATTCTTGAAGGGTTGAAGGGTAGTGTGTACCTCTTGATTTAAAAGAAGGCATTGATAAAGGAATCTAAAGTACTTCCTTTTTCTCACGTTAGATCATCTGTGTTTTTGTTGTTGATCTTGTTATTTTGTTTAGTTTCTTGTCCTTGAGACATTGTTATTTAGTTACAGAAACAATTCTTTTGTTTAATCCAATATAAAAGTTGGGAGCCCTATGAGCCTCTTATGTCAGTGGACGAAGATAATTATACAACAAATTTACATACTTTCTCAGTTTGAGAAGGACAACGAAAAGGAACTTAAAAAATGAATGCTAGTGTAAAGGCTATTGTAGATGAGGTGAATGTGTGAGATTCCTCTTTTCGTGAGTTACTTGTAACTAATGCTTTAAGAGGAGGAATAAAAAAGACCATGTGATTATGATAATTGTGAGTTTAATAAGGATCAAATCCCTTTTGATAATTCGGAAATGAATAAACTTGATTTACAAATGGTGGTTGTTAGGCCTTATCGAAATAGTTGGATATAGTTCAAAAAGATAAAAGACATAAAGACCATATTGAATTTAATGGGATGGATTGATAATGATGTACCTCAGCAATTATGATCCTCTTGCTAGGTCATTGTTTGAAGCCTAACCACTATTAGTAGTCTGACTTGTCGTCTAATGGGGAAATGACAACTCTTGGTTACCCTTCCATTATTTTACTCTCTTGTTTCATACAAATTTTATTGAATCTCTCTTGTTGGGTTTCATTGTACAAGGGAGTGGGTCCCTTTCAAAACCCTCACTTTTACCTATTATTGATTTTTTTAACGATTCTATAAAAACAATTTATAAAAATTAAAAACCATACATGCAATAGAAATAAACAACAATTAAGGAAAAAATAAATTGTAGCTAAACCTTACTTTCAAGATACTTATTATTAATAAGCTATAAATCTAATAATATGCGTATCACCCTAATTAATGTATTATTAATGAAATATTAAATAAAATAAATAAATGATATAATAAAATACACAAATTTAAAAAGTAAAATAAAATCTATAATAAAATGAAATTTCTTGTTTTCACTATTACATAAATAATCCTAAAAAAAAATGATTTATATCTGAATAATTCACAAAATTAAAAAAAATATAAATATAAATATAATAATACTAGTATATAGTGGTCTATCTTTTATATATAAAAGATGTCGAGAGATATCATTTATAGTGCCCCATCTCACTGCACCTAATGGACAAACTTATTCTAAAACTATCAAATTGTTAGCCTTATCATCAAACATTAATCAAAATGATATATGCCTCATCAGACACCAGCTATCACCAGCTATTGCCTGGAGTGTCATCTTGCACCAGAATCATCATTGACTGCTAGCCGAGTAAATAAATAAAAATAAAGGGGATGAGCTGGGATGTATATATTTTTTTAACTGATGGTGGTTGGTGGAGGTTAGGTGGAGTTTGGCGTGTTCTTCCCCCATCTAATTTTTTATTGTTCCAGTGGCTTTCTCAGCTGTGCTGTAAGTGGGAGAAATGGAAGTTTAGACGCCACAAAACAAATGGAGGTTAGTTTTTTTTTTGTTGTGTTTTTGTTTTGTTTTGACTGATTGACTCAACAAGACATCCTTTTCATTGAATATGATAATTGCAGTTCTAGTAAATGTGGGTAGCATCTTCTTCATATGGTAATTCATGCTCTTGGACGGATATGTCAAAGTGACCTTGCACGGGTCATTTGAGAAGTAGGTACAAATGGATCTTTTGCTCTAACCTACGACACCTTTCATAAATCAGACATGGTTTTCTTTCTTTTATTTAGTATGATTATCGTATTATTAGCAATTGCACGTGAAATGTGCGATGTGAACGTCGAAGGGGCAATGTAATACGAGGTTGATTTTGAGGGACCAAAACATAAAAGGAGGAAGAGGGGTACAAAAGAGGGGGTTAGCGGGATGAGAAGCAATTTGGGGAGGAGAATATTAGGTGGAACCATTGTGAGGAAACAAACTTTGTTAGGAGGAGGAACATATGTAAGACGTGCATATTATGTTAAATGTTCGATGAAGAAAGGGGATATGGTGTGCAGGGCATTGGGGCACTATAGTCTAGAGATATCTTAGAAAGGAAGGTGTTGTCAATGAATACTTGAAAGGAAAACTTACATTTTTTGGTTCAATGTTGAAGTCAACATATGTTGAAAACTGCATTTCTTTGCATGGAGGGTTCATTATGTTGTCGATTTGAAGCTCATATATGATTATGGTTTCTCTTTAGATTTTAAGACTGTGAATAAGGTTCCCCCCATAAACATTCGTATTGAGTGGCGTAATAGGTGTGGGATATGATGAAAGAAGAAATGAGTAACATGATTCAACAAAAAAATAGTATTGCCCTTATGAATATCAGTGTATAGCATTAATTTTAAGCCATATGGAGGGCTGCACAACCAATGCCATTAACTTGTCTAGATAAGTTGTATGACACCGTAAACCGTCCGAACATAACTGAACGAAACGAAATATTTTAGTAGTAAAAATGGAGAATGGGACTTTGCTACTAGATTATTATATCTTTTAAATTGTTAATTTTTTTGGTTAGGCAACAAGTAATATGTATTTCTTCAGAACTCACAGAGGCAAGGTACATTCAACAATCAACCTCGAACAAAGTGCAATCTATCTTCCATAACAAAAATTTAATAATACAATTAAGGAGAATTGCTTTGAACCTTACAAAAAACAAACTCCCTCTTTTTGGTGAATGTAGGGTCCCTAGATCATTGAAGGAGTGAAGCCAAGGATATCCATGCGAAAGTGTTCTCTTCGTGAAGGAAGAAATATGACACCTTAACAACAATAATGGCGTTGCCCAACTTAAAGGCACCGACACAATCCATGTCGATAAAGCCTCCATCGACATTAAAAACTCAAGTCGCAGCTATATCGGTAGTTTTGCGTGAGTGCCCATCATTTCCTATTTAAAAAAATACCATTACTCCTTTCTTAATGGTCTTAAAGGCTCCTAGAGAGATAATGCTATGAAAATACTGAACAATAGTGAAGAAAAGACAGACAAAACATTTGTTCCGTCGCTAGTGACTAACACTTATGGTCACATAATGTCCTTCAATGTAACGATATTGTACATGCTATGACTCGGATGGATGTAAAGAATCTTAGTAAATGGATCAGAACATTGTTAGGGTTGTTGATATGTCTAAAATATGGACAATGGTAAGTACAACATGTTGTTAGAGGCTCCGGGCTTTCTACATATACACACGCCTTTCGGTGTAAATATATGAAATAAGATGTATATCTTATGATGGAATGTTTAACGACGTTCATTTCATTAATCCTCATAAAAAGACACACATTCATATAATATGGATAATTTAATGGCACTAATAAGAAAATTCATGTAAAAAAACAAAATTAACAAAAAATGTCATAAATTTCTCAAAAAGTCATAGGGGTGGCAAGCTTCTCGCTATAAAAAATGCCTCTCGGTGTAATTATTCACTTCCAAATATTTCAAAAAACATTATTAGTTTCTCCCACAGGAAAAAGGAATTGATACCTAATAAACACTTGGACCTATTTATAGTAGGTGGAAACGAAATAAATATCAAGTTTTGTAAAATTAAGGAACTTGTTTTGTAAACTCTTGGTCCGTATTTTGTTGATTTGAATGGGCACATTGAAGCCTTCGTCCTTGAGAAATACATACATACATTAATATTACAAAAAAATTGTTTAATAAGAATTTTTTTTTGCAATCCATTTTAAAATTACAAATTTATGAAATAATGAAATTAAATAAATTTGCATCAACAAATATTATGTATGAAGAATCTATAAAAATCATAAATATGTTTAACCCCATGATATAGTGTTTAATTATATATAATTAAACACATTTTATCGCTATAATGTCTTCAATGGGAATAAACCAAGTCCGTGACACTTACTAATATTTAACAACTCACTTTTCCATTGATTCGAAACCAATACGACAATATTTTGTTTATGAGCTAATGATCTAAGCATATTACAGTTTAGGGCCCACAATTTGACTCTATGCCAATAATATTGAATACGATGATATATTTTAAAATAAAAATGCAATATTTTGCTTAGTAAAAATGCGATATTACGAAGAAATTAAAAATTACTTAAAAATAAATATCACTATATGTGGAGGAGTAGGAAATGATAATAGGAATACAATTTTCGCTTATTCCTTTCCTCATAATACAATAGAAAATAAACATGACACTTTTTACCCAACATACGAAATCATATTAAATATGTCAATTTATACACCTGCGAAACAATGATTACCGACTGTTAAAATCCAAACAGAGAACTTAATATAGATGTAGACATTGATTCATATGAGGACGTGGAAAATGACAAAAAAAATTATGTACGTGGACATTGATACAAAAGAGGGTGTGGACGGCAAGGATTAAAAGTTGTTTTTAGAACAACCCGAGCTTTCCAATAGTAAACACACCTTTCGTCGTAATTAAAAGTAAATAAAATGAACTACATTATGGGGAATCAGTCAGCTTTAGGTTTTCATAAAAGTTGATATTCAATTTAAAAGTAAGAGCAAATGCTCAAAATCGTGATTTCAAAAACCACAATACAAAAAATTGGTTAAATGCAATGATCTCTTTCTTCCTCCGTTTTATGTTTTAATCCAAAAATACAAATCTAAATAAGTACCCAAAACAATGATCTATCTGCTAACAAAAAGATGATTTTTTGGCAAAAAAATGGACTTTAGCGAAGAGCGCCAATTCCCTCGAAGAAAGCATCCATACCTGCACATCTTACATCAGGTTTCCAAAAAAAAGGTGACAAGGAGGGCAAAATCGGAGCTAACAATGTCCAACATGGTTTCACCATGGATAATGCCAAGATGAATTCTCATTGTAGACAAAGTCCATTCCCTATTTAAATGAATGTTTTTCTTTTCATATGTCTTAAATTTCCTTTATGTTACAAGGGATTCCAATGTTTCCCCCAAGAGCCTTCCCGTCAAGGATTTGAGTAGCAAGTTGAAGAAGGTGGTGAAGACAAAGTTATGGTCCTTGCACATCATATTGTGAAATCCCTAGCCACCTCAATCGAAATGTCCAGAAGCAAGCTCATAATTCTCCTCAACTTTGACAACCGATCATGAAGGTATAATTTGGAAGATGATTTCGTAAAAAAAAACAAATTCATTTGCAAATGGGACACAAATGGCACACGAAGCATGCTCTTCCAGATCAGTCGTGAAGAAGCTCAAATGTACATGGACACAATCAACAGACTCCATCGACCCATGGAACATTTTTCTGTTGAGGGAAGCAACTCCACAGAGTTGATTCATGTGCAGTGTCTTATGAAGATGTCCATGGTCTAACTAGAGAAGGAGTTTCAAAAATTTTTGTTATCTAATAGTGAACCTGTGATCCGGATTGGTGGTCATCAATCAAGCTGTCGTTTTATTTGCCCACTGAAGACAAAGACTCCACGACCATTTGCTTGACTACTCACTTGGAAGGAGATGATTCAATTCATCGACGTCCCTGTACAACTTATAACCACGTCTGCTTCTTTTATTGTGCATATTGGAGAGAGTTTGAGCTTTCTAATTGAGACAACACCTATCGATGTGAAAAATAAATATTTATATAATTTTGTTTCTTTTTTTTAAATTTTTTTGATTGTTTAAATATAAATTTCTTGATTAAAGGATGCACATTTTAATTTTAGGGATAAATATTACATCATTTATATTGAATAAGAATTATTGACTTTTTTTAGATTTAGTATTAATAATTGGGGAGTATTTATTATATCAAGTTTAGTTTTATTTGGGACATTAATCTTACTCTAATCCCTTTTTGATATGGAGAAACTTTTACATAAATTATTTCTCGCTACAATTAATGGATTTCTTGTAATCATAATTACTTAAATTAAAGAAGGTTCCAATTTAAATAGACATATGATTATTAATTATAATATATCATATATGAAAAACATAAATAATTTTTCTTATATCTATATAATATCTGGTGATAGGGTGTACGGTCGGAGGCATCAGACATACCTTGGTCGTTGTGTTTAGTGAGCGAAAATGTCGAGTGGTGGCAAGTGCTTGATCCCATACATCGGTGGATGGAAGGCTGAGGGCGACGCGATGGAGCTGGATGTATTATACAACCAGAGCGTAGAAGAAGCAGTGCACAATATCGTTGACAAGTATGGCCATATTGACATTCTTGTCAACAACACAACCGAGAAATGTGTTGGCCCTCTCGCCGAGCTGCCCTTAAATATTTTAGTCCACCTTCTACAAAGCACAATGGAGATAAACAATGACATAGAGAACCTAAAGGAAAACACCTTCCTTCGGATCAAATTAAAATATCAATATGTCAACGATGTACAAATGTTAATCTTCACCGTCCATGTCCTTTTCCACTATGAGAGGGGGGAGGCCTTAGCCCAACTGTGCATGCCTTCAATGTAATTAGAGTTGTCCACTTCGATGCTTAGTTTTACCAGCCGCTATATCTGTGTTTGCAAACACCATGAAGATTGTCTCAAAACACCATACCTTTCATTCAATATTGAAATGGGTTTGTTGTAATTTTGTATCGGCATGTTATGCCATGCTTCTACTATTGTTAAAAAACTATGATTTTTTCTCTAAAAACATGGTTTCTCTTACAATTTTACACAAAATATACTGCCTTCATTTGGGGTAATAGGAACTCAACTTACCTTAGGTAGCTACTCTCAAAATGTTATCACAGACACAAAGAATAATATAGCTATGATACCAAATATGATATTTGGTTCAGTTTAAGATAGTAAACAAGAACAAAATAAATAAAAAACACTCAACTTCGATTCCTAATAATAAATGGGTTTGTCGAGGAGGCAAGGGAACTATTTGATGAAATTCCTCATAGAGATGTTGCTTCATGGAATGTCATGATTGCAATATTGGTACAAAATGGGCATGGGGAAGAGGCATTGAAGTTGATGGAGAAATGCAATTGATAGGCCTTAAGCCAAACTCAAATATGTTTATTAGTATTATACTAACATGTGCGAACCCAGGAGTTGTGGAACATGGAAAAGAGATCCATGAAAAAGTAAAGAGAAGTGGTCTTGAGTCCACTGTATTTGAATCCACGTTGTACTATTCACGTCTTGTCCACCATCAGAGGGGGGAGGCCTCAACCCAATTGTAAATGCCTTCGGCATAATTAGTTTTCCCTTCCTAATTGTATGGAAATTTAAAATACTAAATTTTGTTGTCTAAATTGTTGAAAGTTAAGTTGACTTTACCTAACTAGATTTACCATTTCGTAGAGTTGATTATGCTCTCGTAATGTTTTTGATGCTAGTGGAAACTTAGATGACTAAATTATGGAAAGTTAGCCACCAATTGTGATTTGTATGCAAGATTTCGTACCAACACTCTACCATAAACACCTTTGTGAAAGTTAATAAAGGATTTTAAAAGAAAAAGCAACATTCAATACACCTCCCCAACTCCCGTAGAGGAGATGTTAATGCTTGACCATGTTCCCTAGTGACATGGAATTTCACATCAACCTTTAAGTCATACCTAGATGATCGTTTGACCATTTAATGACGTGAGTTTCTGAGCCCAGTTGGCAAGATGGCAACAAGGGACTGCTGCTGAAAGTTAGTAGATTCACTTTGGAATTGGCTTGTCTTTTTGGAATATGAGTTACGAAACAAAAATATAGGTCAGGGTAAGTGCACCAAGTTGGGGGGCCAAAAGGGGGTCTTAAGTGGATGCATTTTGCTGAAAAAAAAAACTTCAACTCATACGAGTTTTTCAAAATAGTTACATCCAAAATTGGAAGATGTTGTAGAAATATGAATCGTATAATTTTGAGTCTAGTTTCTAAGCTTCTAAATTTTATTGAAAACGGATAAGTTTAAGTGTGTCAAACAACTAAAATACCAATAGATGCTCTTGTTTGGGATATATAAAATTTATCCCAACCACCTCAAAAATATCAAAAATTAGATTTTGTTTTTGAATATGTATAGAATTATGCCTAGTTTGGGATAGTATTTTTTTTAAAAAATTTCGATCACCCAAAAAAAAGATACACCATGAAAGATAGACATATTTACACTTCAAAAAATAGCTATAAAAAGGAATAATTAGAAAATAAATAATATGGAAACCTTATATTAGTCAAAAAAATTGAAAAATTATATTTTTAGAAAGAAGAGACTCTACTCTACGTCGTGGTATAATTTTTTAAAAATGGATCGATTGTTTTATTTTGATTTATCATAGAGGAAGTGGCATTTTTACATTTTCTTGTAAAAACATGTTGTTTGCTGTGTTTGTGTAGGTCCATGCCTCAGGGTTTGGGATCCAAACCGGATCCCAAGTCTTGAGGTATGGATTGGAAAAAGTGAAAATGCAAAACGCGTATGCGTTATAACGCGTACATGTTACATAACATGTACGCATTCTGTGTAGTATAAAAATTATGCATGCTTTTGACATGCTTCTATTTACATAAATAAATGTTTAAGTATAAGTTTTCCATTTATTAAAATATAAATAATAATAAATGAAAAACTTATACTTTAAATTTATTTATGTAAATATAAGAAACTAGGGTCACTCTACACCTTATGGAATTAGTCTCACAACTCCATGAGTCATGGTTTAGGAAATAGTTTTTTAAAGTATAATTTGGTCAATACATAGGTAATTTTTTAGGATTTCAGCATTCAGCCTAAATCTTTTAGCGTTTAACTTCTACAATTGAAACCCTAAACCATAGGCCATAAACCTAAACACTAAACTGTAAACCTTGAGCCATAAACCATAAACCCTAAACTTTTAACCATGATCCCTAGACCCTAAAACCTAAACCCTAAAACCTAAACCTTAAACATTCAGCCCTTACTCGTGAGCCCTAAACCCTAAGCCTTAAGCCCTAAACCATGAACCATGAGCCCTAAACTCTAAACCCTAAACTACAAAAACTAAATCCTAAACCCTAAACCTTGACCCCTAAACCCTAAACCTTAAACACTGAATCCTAAACCCTAAACCCTAAGCCTTGAACCCTACATCCTTATCCTTGAGACCTAAAATCTAAACCATAGACCATATACCCTAAAACCTAAACCCTAAACCCTAAACCTTTAACCATGACCCCTAGACCCTAAAACCTAAACCCTAGACTCTAAAATTTAAACATTCAGCCCTTACCCATGAGCCCTAAACCCAGAACCTTAAGCCCTAAACCCTGAGCCTTAATCCCTAAACTCTAAATTGTAGACCATGAACCATGAGTCCTAAATGTTAAACCCTAAACCATGAGCCATAAAAACTAAATCCTAAACCCTAAACCTTAAGCACCGAATCCTAAACCCTAAACCCTAAGCCTTGAACCATACACCCTTATCTTTAAGCCCTAAAATATAAACCCTAAACCCTAGACCATATACCCTAAGCTCTAAAACCTAAACCCTAAACCCCAAGCCCTAAACCACAAACCCTAAACCTTAATCCATGAACATTAAATCCTAAACCATAAACCCTAAACCTTAATCCCTAAACATTAAATCCTAAACCCTAAACCCTGAACCCTGAACCATAAACCCTAAAACCTAAACCGTAAACCATAAACCCTTATCCCTCAACACTAAATCCTTAACCCAAAACCCAAAACCCTAAATCCTTAACCTCGATCCGTAAACCCTAACCATAAAACCTAAACACTAAACCCTAAACCTAAACCTAAAACCTAAATCCTAAACCATAAACCTAAACCTTGAACCATGAACCATAAACCCTAAACCTTAAACCCTTAACCATGATCCCTAAACCCTAAACCCTAAACCCCAAACCATATTTCATCAATATTTCCTAGTCTCGTGCCTAGAACCATCATTGAGTCTTCTTATAGAACTACCTTGTTTATGAGAGGTGGGACAATTAACTAAATGGATATGACATCTACCTTGTGCCTTGTAATGCATATATTACACATCTCTTCCAAACTTGTTTCTCCCCACATATACTTGCACTCTTGAATGTAAATTTATTCACACTCTGAAAAAAATTTCACATTTCTCATATTTCCATGTATGGTATTATGCAAGCCAGGATGACCCATTGGAAGTTGGAAAAAATAACCATCACAAAAAAATTAATCTTAAAGGAAACAAAAGAAACATAGAGAATATATCAATGTAGAGGTGTAGGATCATAATTGAATTTCCTGTAGTATCCTCTCCTCCGGAGAAAGATAAAGTTCAAGTGTTCTACTGGAATGGATAGTTAATTTGACAAAACCTCCTAAGGTGTTCAAAATAAGCATAGAAACAGGGTAATGGCTAAGAACACTAAGGGGTTATCAATCGCCTAGTAAATCTTTCTTGTTTAGTTTTAAATGGGAGTTACCTGGCCTATGACTTAATGACCTTCCATTCATTGATAATTCCTTATATGATAAACACATGGATGTTTTCAAAATCCCCTGAACAAAAAGATAGGGGTAGTCATAAATCCTAGTGAAGGGTGTGATGTGATTTCCAAGCAACTTGAAATTCATATATATTTAGAGGTCATAACACGAATTTACAAATATCTCTATCATTATAAATGGAAGCCAAGTACAAGTGTCTCCTTCTACAACCAAAGATTGAGGACTACTGGGGTATTTGGAAGGATTGGACAATCAAGAATATGACATTTCCCTCCTTCAAAATATCAATAGATGAAAAACATTAAATTTTGATGACTCTCTTTGAATGTTCTTCCCACAAATTCGATGAAGCCTAAACTCTGTGACCTAAACCCTTAACCCTCAACCATGAGACCTAAACCCTAACTATAAACCCTAAACCTTAAAACCAAAATAATAAATCCTAAACCCTAAACACTAAATCCTAAACCCTAAAACCTAAACCCTAAACCCATAACCCTAAACCCTTAACCCTAGACCCTAAACCTTAAGCCCTAAACCCTAAACCCTAAATACTAAATCCAGAGCCCCAGGGTTTGACCCCCAAAACTTAAACCAGTAGCTCTAAACCCCAAACCTTAACCCATAAACCATGAACCATGAACCCTAAACCCTAATCCCTAAACCATAAACCCTAAACCTTAAGCCTTGAACCCTATACCCTAATCCTTGAGCCCTAAACCCTAAACCTTAAACCCTGAGCCCTAAACCCTAAATCTAGAGCCCCGATCTCTAACCCCTAAACCTTAAACCTGTAACTAACCCCTAAACCTTAAACCTGTAACTCTAAACCCTCAACCCTGATTCGTAAACCTTAAACCATGCACCCTAACCCCTAAACCCTAAACTGAGCCCTGAGCCCTAAACCGTAAACCCTAAACCTTAAGACCTAAATGTTAAATCCTAAAGGTCCCTAAACCCTAAAAACTAAATCATAAACCCTAACCCTGACCCCTAAACCCTAAACTCTAAACCCCAAGCACTAAATCCTAAACCCTAAGCCCGAAACCCTAAACCCTAAGCCCTAAACACTAAACCCTAAGCCCTAAACACTAAACCCTAAACCCTGAACTCTGTAACCTAAATCCTTAACCCTAAAACCTAAACCCTAAACCTTAAGCCTTAAACCCTAAAACATAAACCCTTTTCCCTAAACCCTGGACCCTGGACCCTAAACCTTTAAACCTTAAAACCTAACTCTTAAACCCTAAACCGTAAACCCTAAATCCTTAACCCTAAACCTTAAACCCTGAGCCCTAAACCCTAAATGTTATACCATAAACCCTAAGCCCTAAACCCTAAATCCTAAAACCTAAACCCATAAACCCTAAACCTTGACCCCTAAACCCTAGGCCTTAAGCCATAAGCCCTAAGCTTAAACAAAACCCTAAACCTTGAACCCTTAAACATAAACCCTCAACCCTTAACCCTAAAAACTTGAGCCCTAAACCCTTAAACCCTCAACTCTTAACCCTAAACCCTCAACCCTCAACCCTGATCCCTAAACCCTAAACCTTGAACCCTTTGCCCTAAACCCCGAACCCTGACCTTTAAACCTTAAACCCTACCTCCTAAACCCTTAACCCTAAACCCTAAATCCTCAACCCTAAATCTTAAACCCTAACTCCTAAAACCTAAACATAAACCCTAAATCCTTAACCCTAAACCCTAAAAACTAAACCCTCAACCCTCAACTCTAAACCCTTAACCCTAAACCATGAACCATGAGCCATAAACCCTAAACCCTCACCCCTAAACCCTAAACCTTGAACATTGAGCCCTAAACCCTAAACCCTAAACCTATAACCTTAAACCATAAACCCAAAACTCTAAACCCTAAACCCTAAACCATGAACCCTAAGCCATGACCCCTAAACCCTAAACCCTAAAATATGAACTATGAGCCTCAAACACTAAACCTTAAACCCTAAAATCTAAACCTTGAGTCCTAAACATAGCCCCAAACCCCCCGAGCCCTAAACTCTAAACCCTAAATCATAAGCCCTCACCCAAAGGAAATTCCTAAAAAGATCATTCATCATGTTTCAGTGTGTAGGGAATAATGTTTAAGGGGATCGATCGACTCATTTAGTTTTTTATGAGAGACTACTTTCTTTGAAGGCCTAAATAGGTAATTTTGGCCATTTTGTAGTTAGTTGAACACCCTTCAAAACAATCTAAAATGAGCTAGTCATGTCACCGAGTTATCAAGGACCATTATTTTTGAGGTATTAAGGCATCGTTTGTCTCCATAAGAGACATATGAGCAAAAGCATGTATGAGAATCATGAATTTGATTCCATGAAAGGATTATTTTAGTGCTAGGAAAGGTGAGGGGATGATCTTTATATGGAGCACCATGTTTCTAAGAATGAGAAATAGTCTAAGTTCACTTGATGCAATTCACTTGGTACTATTCATAACAACTCATTTCAACACCTAGTAGTGTTATCACACCTTAAGGAGGAGGCACATTACAATCACCTCATTTTGGCCATAGGACATGAATCCCATTCAGGGAACAATCCTCTAGCTACAAAGTGAGGATCCCTTTTTAGTAAGAAGTAGACAAACATCATAGAGTTAATTCATGGTCACTAAAGTGAATTATGGACCAAATTTAAAAATTAGTACTAATTCAAGCGGTGGTAGGGCTAAAATCTATTTTATAAGGCCAAAAAACCTAAAAAAATGACTATATGCTTTCCCAAAAAAAAGACCGACTACAATATATGCTCTGAAAGTTGCAGGTCGTTTGCTAAAATCCTAAAAATGAGTAAGTACTGACCAAATTAGATTTTGAAAAACTATCTTCTAGATTATAACTGTTAGAGCTACGAGACCACTTCCATAAGGTGCGTACTAAAATAAATTTAAATAATAAGAAATAATAAAAGTATAATAAATAATAAAAGAAATCTTATACTTGAACATTTATTTTTGTAAGTATAAACCACCAAAACACAATTCGCACGGTCCATACTAAATAAAATGTGTACGCGTTTTGAATTGTCTGAAACACTTGCGCGTTATAACACGTACGCGTTATAGGTTTGGTGATTCCCGAGCTAAAAAAGTGTACACTTTTTTTCTTTTTTTTTCCATATTCTTGTCCGCTTTTTAGCCCCCCAACTTCATGCATTTACCCGCCTCATACCTCTTGTTTTGTGCCACAAGAATTGTTTATAACTTTTAGTTTTGAGAATACCATTTTGAAAGAAATTTTTACAAGTGGGTTTTGCAGGCCATTTTTCCTACAATAAGAACAAACTGACACTTTCGATAATCAACCCTAGAAAAGTAGTCACAAAATGAGCCCTAGTTGCTAGAAATGTGTTCTGTCAACTCTTGTGGATTCTCATCACATAAGGGAAATGAGGAGAATCGGTGGACTGAATGTTCAAGTTTTCATTAACTACTTTTGAAATCCATTCTGTAGCCATTTTGGCTAAAACTTGTAGTTTTGTAACATTAGAACTACAACTTGAAAATTTCCCATGGGACCCCTCTAGATAAATAACTGATCGAGAAACTACATGATATGTTCACATGACTGTACATAACCTTCATTTAACTTATTTGGATAGTGAAGTTGAATTTGAATAATATTGTGTTACTCTCTCTCTCTCTCTCTCTCTCTCTCTCTCCCTCTCTCTCTCTCTCTCTCTCTCTCTCTCTCTCTCTCTCTCTCTCCCCCTTTCTCTAAAGTTGAATCTGTAATCAAATTGAAGATGTATTCCTTACCCTCTGTTATCAACTAATTTTGAATTCACAAAATTATAACATGAAAATTTGAAAAAATAAAGGAGTGTCCTTTCTCATGGTTTATTACCTTCATCATGATCATTTTGGCCTTTGTTTCATTCATTTTGGTTAGGTGGTCCTCCTATGTCGTAAACTGTGTTTTAATTAATATTTTACCTTTTTATTTAATAAAACCAAATTTATTAAATTCTAAGGGTTTTAATAAATAAATATTAATTTAATCCTCACAAAAGTTTGTTCGACAAATTTGGGAGAAGCTTCTCATTTTCTCCACGTGGGCATTTAATTGCAGTGGGATTTTGTAATTCTGCTTCCATCATCCGAGAAGAGGGGAAGAAGACGGTTACAAGAAGTTGTAGAAGAAAAATAAATTGTGAAGATGAAGAAGAAGGAAAGGTAGCAGACATCCAAAGCTAGAAGGAATAGAAGCACATTCCACATGCACTCCTTAGCTTTCACATGGAAACATGACACGGGAATTGGCTAGATCCAGGAAACCTTGAAATTTCCAGGTGGTTGTCTCCATTTCAGAATCCCAGGCTTCAGAAGCCATCCTTCATCATCTTTTCAAGACCATACTTCTCTGTGCAAAACCAAATCGAGCCAAAATCATTCTGTTATATCAATTTAAGTTATGGTTTCATTTCTGGTTTGTGTGTAGGTTTTTAAGGGAGCTCGAGTTAGAGTCCCAAATACTCCAATATGCTCAATCATTTTTCTCACATCCCTCATACACAAGTCAAGGATTCGATCTCTTTATTTCTTCCTGTGTTCGATTTTAGGTAACTCATTTATGGTTGGTGTGTGGGGCCTTTGGTGGGTGCTTGGCCGGTCCTCCTGCTCACGAACTCTACTCACAAATGACCCAACACATCCATTTTTGGAAGGATCCTTGAACAATTCATGCTTAGGCTCAATCCATATAAAATTCATGAGCTCATGCTCAGAATAATGAGAAGAGGACTCAAGTTTAAGAGTTTTTCTTTTCTTTTATATGTCAGTTTTTAAATTAAAACTATTCTTTATTTTTATTATGTCAGATTGAACATGTGCAACACTGTCTGAGCACAGTTGTTAAGTCATTTCTACAGCACACGTCGAGACAAGCTCGATATATGATAGGGAGGTAACACAAGTTGAGTTTCGATTCAACACGATCCAAACACGTAATCCCTCCTCTTGAGTACACATGACCAACACAAGCCGAGCCTAATTCATGAGGAATGATCCCAGGATCACTAACACTAAGTGACTAGTTATAGTTGATCCCGAGCCCAAACAAATGAGCTCAAAGTTTTGGTTTGCAAACTAAGTCCGACCCATTCTAGTCTATTGAGCTCAAACTGGAGAATCGACCCAATTCTCTATTTGCACCAAGTCTAGAGGTAGCTCGGTTTCCAAGGTTGAATTCATAACATTTTGGCCTAATTTTTAATTTAATCTCAACCTCAGTATTTCATTATATAGCTCGAGCTCGTACCTAAGCTCAAGCTCATATTACCACTTTGTAAAAATTGTAAACCTGGAATTGCTCAACTCATAAAAAATTAATAAATAAGAGATATTTTTCCTTATGGTTATGGTGGTCCGGAGACTAAGACCCGACACCTTCCCAACACGTTCTTTCCTTTTCTTTTTGATTTAAAAAATCACAATGGGAGAACACACTAACAAATCAGTATTTAAGTATGCATATCAAGGGTTAATCCCAACATCTTCCATAAGCTCAACATATGATCACATTTTAGATACTAATATGGGCCATGTGGATATGATCCAATTTTGTGACAGAGTTAGGAGAGAAGGAAAAACTGTTTTCTCAAAGAGACTTTATCACTGTGGCCTACCTCAAGTGGAATTTTTTTTGGTTGCAATACAATGTCCTAAGTTTTTTCTGGCCTATGCCAAACACTATGACCCTAAGCATCGGGGAGTCTTTAATGACAGAAATGAACCCCTTCTGCTTAACTCTCCCGAACACATGGAGGAGATGTTGAAAGTGCCACTGTGTGAAAGAAAATTCTAACATAACGCAAGGATCAACACAACAATTTTGGGATGAAGATACCTTAAGATGGTAAAAAATGGTAAATAAGAATTGGTTAGTTAAACCGAAAACTCACACTTCAAGGATACCCAAAGAATTATTTTTTGTGGAGTGTCATGAAGAAATAGGAGATATGATCACTCTCCTTAGTAGGGTTTTTGGTCTCCCTACCACCAAGAGTTTCCATAATTGGATGTACAAATTCATTTGTATCATCCTCAATGCGAAGATGTTCGTTGACTGGGTGAGTATCATTAGCAACACTCTCCACAAGTAGTTGATCGAGGTGAAAATGACGGGTCACTTTTACATGACCTCATATTTGATCTATGTTGTAGCCAGGAGGAGAATATTTTTAGGGATGAAAACTAGAGGCACAATGGGTCCTAGTTAAAATATTATTTTTCACTATTACCTGCAACTTGAATTCAAGAATGGTTCTCACCATTTGCAGAGGGTTAATGATGCCTTCATTTTCTATGTAATTAGATCACTAGGGAGAAATACAAAAGAAAGGTTTTTAGAGGATGCCAAAGCTGTAATAGAATAGTGGGGAACTTGGTATATCCAGTTTCCTTCTTACTCCTATATACATGTTAGTGGATTTGTGGGATCTCCTTACAAAATCCCTAAATACGTCATTGAAAAATTGGCATTGATGGTACTTTCACATCAACTTTTCCAAGTCCATTGCCTACTTGTGAATAAACATAGAAAAGACATTCATTTCCCAATTCAGATTGGGGAATATAAATGTCCAAGTTCCTGCAATGCGGAACTGATGGAACATCACCATACATTCTTTCACAAGTAGGGATCAATTTTATATTAAAGGGTCCATGGGGAGAGTCATAGGAGAAAGATACAAGCACAAAGTAAACATAAAATACTATTGGGAAAGATGTGCAGATGACAGGGAGGTAAGACGATGATAATTTTATCATCTCACATTGGATCAAATAGTAAATTATGGATTGAGAGATCTTCCTTTGACCCTTGCCGATAATGGGAATAATCTTATGGATCCTGCTTATGATCAGATTATTTTCACTACACTTCCTAGTATTGATTGGAATAAAGGAGATGAAACTTCTCTGGATACCATGAATCTATTGGGGTTATCACACTAGTTGTACAAATATATTAATAAGATCTAAGCATAAAAGTAATCAATACAGAAATAAACAAGAAGAAACAATACACAAGATTTAACGTGGTTCACCCAGTGTGGGCTATGTCTACCAAGAAACAACCAATTTATTATCACAGAGGAAATACAATGAATATTTGCAATCTTCCACACCTTCTTGGATGTCTTGTACTTTCTTCTTTACAAATTTCTCTTTTTCTCTCTAAAGGAAAATTCTCTTAATTCTCAATTGAATTCTCTCTTCTAAACCCTGTCTTTATTCTTATATATGCATCTACAATCTTAGGGCACTTTAGCTATGCATTTACTTCCATTGAATTCACTTTACAACTAAATATATACCTAATTCCCGTAACTTAATCATATTAGTCACACACAAGCAACCGATGCCGGTTAGCCGTAATTGATGTCAGTTAGCCCTAACCGATGTTGGTTCCTCCTTGCCTGACCAATACCGGCCCATGGGTGACCGATGTCGGTTACTGTGTATTCCAACAAGTCTACAAAAGCATGCCAGTGAAGTAATTAAGCTCCACAACTCAACAATCTCCCACTTGGAGATAAATTGTTGCACTGTATTGTACAACTCCTTCCTTTGGCCTCTTTCTCCCTCCTCAAGTCTCAAACTCGAAGATCAACAAAATTGGAGTGTAGCTCCAACTTCTCCTTTGCCAATGTCTTCGTTAGCATATCCGTAGGATTTTCCATTGTATGAATTTTCTCCAACTTCAGCTGCCCATCCTCCAATACCTTCCGTATGAAGTGATATCTCAACTGAATGTGTTTCGTTCTAGAATAAAACACTTAGTTCTTTTCTAGATGAATCACACTTTGACTATCATTGTACAATATGCAATCCTCTTTCTCTTTTCCCAACTCTTCCATGAACGTACTTATCCATATCATATCCTTGTTAGCTTCTGTAATTGTAGCATACTCAGCCTCTGTAGTAGACATGGCCACAACCTTCTGTAATCTAGAAATCTAGCTAACTTTCATGCCACATACTGTGAAAACATATCTAGTGGTTCTCTTCCTGCCATCCAAATCACCAGCCATGTTTGAATCTACATATCCACGTAAAGAAGTATATGACCCTCCATAGTATAACTACATGCCGAATGTCCCTCTCAAATACCTAAGAATCCATTGGACTACTTTGCAATGCTCTTTACTTGGATTAGCCATAAATCTACTCACAAATCCCACTTCTTTTGCAATGTTTGGTCTGGTACAAACCATAACATACATCTAGCTCCCAACTACTGAAGCATACAGAACTCATGTCATGTACTCAACCTCCTCATATGATGTAGGACACTAATCGTTTCTCAATTTGAAATGTCCAGCCATAGGTGTACTTACATGTTTTGAATTTTTTGAATCAAACCTTTCCAACACCTTATTGATATAATGCTCCTAAGACAAATACAACTTCATGTTTTTCCTGTCTCTGTGAATTTACATGCCAAGGATTCTCTTTGCATCTCCCAAATCCTTCATTACAAATGTGTGAGCTAACTTTTCTGTAAGCTCACCAATGTCATGTATACTAGATTTTGTAATAAAAATATCATCCACATACAGTAACAAAATAATACAGCTCCAATTTCCAAGCATCTTGAAATAAACACAATGGTCAAATTCACATCTCAAATAACCATGCTCATGCATGAAACTATCAAACCTCATATACCATTTTCTTGGAGCTTGCTTGAGCCCATATAGGCTCTTTTTCAATCTGCACACAAGTTTCTCCTTACCCTTGACTTCATACCCAAATGGTTGATTCATATAAATCTCTTCCTCTAAATCACCATGAAGAAATTTCGTCTTGACATCAAGTTGCTCTAAATACAAATCCTCTACTGTAACTAAACTCAATA
The DNA here is from genome assembly GCA_019776745.2 of Taxus chinensis. Lineage (NCBI taxonomy): Eukaryota > Viridiplantae > Streptophyta > Pinopsida > Cupressales > Taxaceae > Taxus > Taxus chinensis. The sequence continues at coordinate 75,119,494 of CM034150.1, forward strand.
CAATACGAATAGAAGTCATATTAACAACAGGAGAAAATATTTCACCAAAGTCAATATCTTCTTTCTGTGCAAATCCCTTTACTACAAGCCTTTCCTTGTATCTCTTTTGTCCACCCTCTTCTTCCTCGATCCTGTAAACCAATTGTTCTGCAATGCTCTTTTACTTGCTGACAACTTAACCAAATTTCATGTCTGGTTTTTCTCTAAGGAGTCCATCTCCTCATCCATGCCATGCTCCTATTGCTTGTGGTATTTATCCTACATTGCTTCTTAAAATATTTATGGTTCACCACTATCAGTCAATAATAAATAAGACAAGGAAGGTAAAAATCTTTTTAGAGGTCTACTTACCCTTTGTGACCTTCTCATTGAGATTTGGGATGGTGGAGGCTCAACTGCTCATCCTGTAGATTTGTATCTACTTCTGCCAGTCACTAACATTGGTCACCTTCTGTCGACGCCGTTTCAGCTAACCGCTAGTATGTCTCTTCTATAACTGATGCCGGTATAGGGGACCGATGCCAGTCAGGGGTAAACTGACATCGGTTACTGTGTAAACTTGTAGGTGTTAATTTTGAATATAAGAGTTCATTTTCATCCACAAATTTCTCCACCAGTTCACCTTTAGGTACCAAAAATTGATCCATGTACATTCTATTTTCATTCAAATCAATGCCACAACTCCTAATTATCTTAGAACCTTCTAAATCCCAAAACCGGAATCTAAAATCACTAGAGCCATAACCAATGAAAGTACATATTTTAGATTTTGCATCCAATTTCTTTCTATTTTCCTTATCAATATGTATAAAATATTCTTAACGAAATACTCTAAGAAAATAAATATCTACCTCTTTTCCATTCCAAGCTTCTTCTGGTATTCCACCATCCAGTGCACTTGAAGGTCCACGGTTAATTAAATAAACCACTGTGTCTACTGCTTCCTCCCAAAAATGTAAGGGCAATCCAACATGTATCCTTATACTTCTAGCTCATTCCATGATTATCATGTTCATTCTCTCTGCAACACCATTCTCTTGTGGTTTTCTAGGAACCATCCTTTCTCTGTGTATTCCATTTACTAAACAAAAATCATTGAAAACCTTACTGCAGTACTCACCACCATTGTCAGATCTAAGGAAATTTAACTTTGAATTCAATTCATTTTCCACAAGGGCTTTCCATCTTTTAAAAGTTTTAAAAACACTATATTTATGATTAATACAATAAACCCATACCTTTCTTATGGCATCATCAATGAAAATAACATAGGATTGGGATCCTCCATGAGAAGCTACCAAGGATAGTTCCCACACATCTGAGTGTACAAGCTCCAATTTATGCTTCTTAATTATTGCACCAAATTTGAGAAATCCCACTCTCTTCTAATTTCCAAAAATATAATGGTCACAAAAATCAATATCTACATGTTTCAGATATGATAACTTACCCTTTTCCTTTAAGATATGCATTCCCTTTTCACTCATTGGCATATCTGATTATGCCACATGTTTGTATCTAAATCTGAAGTAGATAGAACAGAAAAGGAATGAGTAATACAAGTAGATAAATACAATGATCCTACCATCTTGTTGCTTACTACAATAAGAGATCCCTTGGTAACTTTCCAAGATTCAACTGTGTGTGTAACCATGCAACCAATTTCACACAATTGTCCTGCAGAAATTAGATTTCTTTTAAGGCTCAGAACATGTCTCACATATTTCAATATCCATTATGTAATTTAATGTGAACTTCACCTTTACTTGTAATATTGTATGGTTCATCATCTCCTAGATAAATGTGCCCAAAATTACCCTGGACATAATTTCTGAAATAACCCTTATTAGGGGTTGTATGGAAAGAAGATCCTGAATCTAAAACCCATGATTCAATTTTACTATCCAAGGATAGAATTAGGGCATCTTGTATTACCTAATTTACAGAAACATTTGCCTCTTTACCTTTCTCTGGTATATTCTCTTTGTTTTCCTTGAACCAACAATCCTTCTTTTCATGTTTTTCTTTCCACAATTCCAACAAGTTATTCTTCTACCTTTGGATTTAGATTTGCCATTATTAGACTTTGATTTCCCATTATTCTTGCTCTTGGATCTCTCCTTTTGCCTTCCCCTACATTCTACATTCAAAACATTCCTAGATGATGATTCTCCTGTACTTTTCCTACATATTTCTTCATTTAAGATTATACTAACCACATCATCAAAATTTAAAAGATTAGTAGTAGATGGTGTATTACTAACAACCACTATCAAGTTATCCTAACTATTTGGAAAAGAGGATAATAATAAAAGTTCTTTCACTTCATCCTCAAACGTAATACTAACTGATTTTAATGGATTTACAATAGACTGAAAATCATTCAAATGACTTGATATAGATCCACCTTCTTGAAAAGAGGATAATAATAAAAGTTCTTTCACTTCATCCTCAAACGTAATACTAACTGATTTTAATGGATTTACAATAGACTGAAAATCATTCAAATGACTTGATATAGATCCACCTTCTTGCATCTTTAAATTAAACATTTTTTAATCAAATAAACTTTATTTGAAGCACTAAGTTTTTCATATACCGATTTCCTAAAGATTTCATCAACTCTATCGTAGATCCTGCTTTGGTAATATTCAAAGCCACAGATGATACCAGGCTCAATCTCATAGATCCCAAATCTTTTCTATCGAGAATTTTCCATTCTTCACTCAATTAAAAAAATTGGTCATCTTTGCAGGTCTTTCCTTCTCATCCAACAATAAGTATAAATATTTTTTATACAAATAATCTTCCATTTGCATCTTCCATAATAGATAGTCATGGTCGTCAAATTTCTCTACTCTGAAGAAAATTTCCTTCTTCTCCCATTGCTTTGCTCTCACTCAATTAGAAATCCCTCTATGAGTAAATATTTCAAAACACATAACCCTCAAACAAAGAATCTTTGATACCAGTTATTGGGGTTAGCACACTGGTTGTATAGATATATTAATCAAATCTAAGCATAAAAGAAATCAATATAGAAATAAAGAAGAAGATAAAATACACAAGATTTACCATGGTTCACCCAGTATGGGCTATGTCCACCAAGAAACAACCAATTTATTATCATAGAGGAAATAGAATGAAGATTCACAATCTTCCACACCTTCTTGGATGTCTTGTACTTTCTTTTTTACAAATTTCTCTTTTTCTCTCTAAAGGAAACTTATTTTAATTCTCAATTGAATTCTCTCTTTTAAACCCTAGCTTTATACTTATATATACATTCTACAATCTTAGGGCACTTTATCTATGTAATTACATCCATTAGATTCACTTTATAACTAAAGATAGATATAATTCCTGCAACTTAATTATAATAGTCATGCACATGAAACCGATGTCAGTTAGCCTTAACTGATTCCGCTTAGCCCTAACCGATGTCATTTCCTCCTTTCTTGACTGATACCATTCCATGGGTGACCAACGTCGGTTCGTCAACCGATGCCGGTTACTGTGTATTCTAGAAAGTCTGAAAAAGCATGCTAGTGAAGTGATTAAGCTCCACAACTCAACACAATCAACCCTTGTTGAGAAGAACTATGATATGGTATGAGAAACAAATAGCCAACCCTCTCCCATTTCGGGCACATATGTCTAAAATACAAAAATTATCGACAAGACATCCTAGAGAGGAGGACTCACACAGAAAAAGGTGGTGCACTCCTCTTCACAATAGTTTCCACCATCATCATCACACGCATCTCAGAGGCAAATCCAGTGGTTACCAAAATCTATCTCTTCTGAAGAAGCAATGCCTCAAAGGTCAGTAAAGAATGTGCATCTTAGAGAAGGAAAATAACATGTTTTGGGTATTTCTACCCCAAACTCATCTATCCACATCATTGAGAGTTTCAATAGGCTCACTAAAGATGCAATTCATCAATGTCAGACACCTGAGTCTAAACAAATCCCAGTGATATAGATATCCAGTTCTTCAAAGCATCAAGGTGATGGGAATGTTCCTCAAGAACATGATGGTAATCAAGAATGTGTTGCAGATGCCACTTCACCAAGTATTGAGGCTGTAAAACAATTGCCTATTGGTTTTAATCACGAGGAAAGAAAAGAGGATATCCCTTATAATTCTTAACTCTGTTGTGTCAAATTAATGAACAAAACACTTGCCTGGGTTGATTTCAAAATAAAAAAGAGGAAGAGATTGATCAAAGTATCCAACATCGATTTTGAATCTCTTTCTTCCCTTTCCAACGAAGTTATGCGCAAAAATCCCAAGGTCTTCTCTAGGGTAGCTATTGATGATAACGGAAATAACTTTACAGAAATTGCAGTTCCAACAACTGAAAAGGATCGTGGAGACATGGCAATAACTAATTTTGAAGTATCCAAAATAGCCCTCAAAAAGACCACTTTTGAACATGATGTTGTCATGGAAAAATATTCAATGAAAAATGTTCTTAAAAGGTTGGAGAGATACAAATCTCAAATTTCCCAACTCAAAGAAGAGAAGAATCATTTGATCTCATACGTTTAACATTTGATCAATATAATTGTATCTTCTTTACTTGTCCCAGAAACGGTGGCCATCACAAATCAAGAAATTCTCAATCAATCAAAGGATGTCATAAATCTAGGGTATACTATAAGGTCTTTGGTTTCTGAGATAGAAAATGGTGGGTTGAGAATAATTGATGAGGTGATAAAAATATCTGAGAATATTTATTCCTACCTTGATCCAGTGTTTCCATTCAAGGAATGTCTCATTGCAAAATTAATAGCTATGGATAAGATCTTTCCAAGTCTTCAAGGTCTTTCTATCATGGAATCTACATTCTTAGCCTAGGAGGGAATCCTTAAGTTTGACCATCGCATGACACGAATTCTATGGATAAATCATGAAATTGTTTAAGAAAGACTTACTAATTCAGTTTGATAGTCTATGCGATGAATCTTATACCACACTCTCTTCCATTCAAGCCTTCATCGAAGAGATTCCTTGTACCTTTATCAATAAACACAACCAAAGGAATTCAATAAATCGTCTGAAGAAACAATTCACAAAATTGATACATGAAATGTTCACTCATATTGATAATTTTTCCACTTCTTCTATTGATTAATGTTACAAGATCAAACACCTTTGTGAAAAGATCCAATCTAAAGTTACAAACCTGCATATTATACTAGGTAGGATTCTTGAATTGCAAATAATTTGTGAGGCTTTTATTCTTCCAAGTTTTTTCCCAGAGGAAGAAAAGATGCACTAGACATTACAGAAGATCAAATCTTTTGAATTGACAAAGGACCCAGACTGTTGTTTCACCAATAGAATGGTGGGATAATTTCCTATGTTATTTAATGGATGTGCGTGTTCATTTCTCATATGAATGATAATAGGCAAACCTTGCCCAATGGATAAGGCACTAGTTGTTTTACTTAATTTTCATGTGTTTTTCTACATGGGGTCCACATGTACCCATTTCCCTTTATTTATGTACTTCTCCTAAAGTGAGTTTCAAATTTTTATAAAGCGATGTTGAATTATTTTAGTTATTTCATTTAAAATAAAGGTCACTTAAGGTTCCCTAATTTGATATTCTTGTAAACCCTAACTACCTTATAACAAAATTGTGGGTTATAAAAGGAAGTTAGGGGGCTCATTTGTAAAGGTGACTTTAAGAGAGGAGAATAAGTACTTTGGTGCAAGATTTGTTTCAAGAAAGAAACTTTGTGTTTTATTTTGAAGACATTTTAGAGAGTTAATGAAATATGAACTTCGTGTCCCATTCATTATTTCTTGTAGCATTTGATGTTCTTATGTTCATTAAATGTTAGTGTTTAAATCTTACATGTAGATACTATCCTTGATCTTATTGTCAACATTATTAATTTGTTTTTCTTGTTCACAGTGATCAAGGTCTGATATCTACTTTCTCATGTTTGTTCCCTTTCATTTATTCTTGTTTAGCTGATTCAAACTTTATTTTATTTGAGTTGGTTATTCATTCTTCTTCTTCTTCTCTATGCAATATTAGGATATGTTTTTACCTAGCTATTGTGTGCTCCTTTCATCCATTCCTTTCCATTTCTTTACTTCTTTCCATTTTTTGTCCCAAAACACCCCCACATACAATTTTGAATGTATAGATGTAAATATAGTTTTGGTTTTCAAAAAAGGTAACCTCACCTTCATTGAGGAGGGAATTTGTTCCCTCACTGTTGCACGTCATTTTCGTGCATGTAAATCCATTCGCTAACACCCTCTCTAAATGCAAGCAAAAATTTAGATATCATTGTGAATGGAAAATATGCATAGGTAGGATGTGCTGGATTGTAGGATATTTCAATGACAACTTCTAGAGTTGATCATGCTTTTGGTTACAGGTACCCTAGACAAAAGGATTCAATAGCATTATTTTGTGGTTTTGTAGTAGCATGCAAAATTTGATTTTAATATAATTTAAAAGGATAAAACTTCATCATTTTCATTTATGGAAATGTAATTATTAATTTTGTAAAGAGTAGGAAAATGTGAATGCACTAGGGAAATATGAAATGGGTACTAGGACGTGGGTGTAATACTAATTCCAGGTTATATTTTGATAAAGCTATAGATGTAACAATTAGCTGAAACTGAAATGTCATTTTATAACATGATGTGTAGAATGATGAATGTGTTCATTGTGTGATTTACTAAAAATTAGAGAACTACGAAGGAAATAAATTAATTGAAAAGAATGATGTGAGATTTTTTTTCTTGTGTGGATTGCTTATACATGTAAACGCCTTCGTAGTATAGAGAACAAAAGTTGTAAGAATGATCTTAGTTGTATTAGTACATGTTGGCATCGAATAATGTAGAGAACATAAAATTACAAGTTTATGATACATTATTGAACATGTATGCTAAACGCGAAAATGATACGAAACACCTTGTTAGGATTGCAAATGGTTAAAACCTATTAAGATGATAGCCTAAAAGACAACATGAGGACCCTAACCTAGCAAGTTTTGTGAAGTATTTTATAGACCACATGTTAACCATATTTCTTTCTTCCTAAATGGAATCAAAGAGAAGTTGGCAATTCAAGAATGACACGAGTAAGAGGAGTGCATGAATATTGAACAACCTTGCTAAAGGACATACAATTTACCATTAATATATGTGCAGGAAATCTATCTTCATATGTATTCCCTATAAACCTAGTAGTAGTTTTTGGCATGTGTGTAAGTATGTATGACTCAATTTTAAAATGCTATAGTCTTACATTTGAAAACATGAGGAGTGAAAGTGTCTAATCAACACAATTGTATGGATGACCTTAGAACACTAAGCTATAATGGAGGTGACTAAAAAATGTAATTGCATGGTTTCGTGGATGAAAATTAGAGAATGTAATAATGTGACATTGAAAGGTTAACAACCAAGCATTAGTAATCAATAAAGTGAGGTAAAACCCTTCTTTCAGAATTTGCTTACCAATTCGTAATTGAATCGAAAACAAACTAAATGAGAAATTTGATACTAAATTTCTTGTTGGGAATCGTATTTATAAACTTGTGTGAATACCCATATAAATTTTAAGGACTCCCATTGAAATCCTCTTCTCTATGAAGGTAACCAATAATGCAAACCTGATAATATATGAATAGGTCGTAAATTCATATCACTGGTAAAACAGGGTGTAGATATACATTGTCAGGAGTGGGGAAATAATGTGTTTTTAGTGTCCTGTATTTTTTTATGGATCTGTTTATCATAATGAACCATGGATTTTTGAATGATTTTAGAGTAATAGGCAAGAAGAGGAGTCCGAGTGAGTATGGTCCATACAAGGAAAGGGATGCCTTAAAATTATTTAGATTCATAAGTGACCTTCTTAACAACTCTTATTCATGTGATACACTTACATGAGGAGCTTATATACCAGCTAATCATGATCTGCTTGGTAATTGGCATCCGAAGAGAACCTTTTATAGATGATGAGTGTCTTGGGTCGTTGTAACATGGGGAAATATTGTGTCATTGCATAGTCGTACTCTTATGTCAAAATGAGCATCCCCTTCATACCTAACTAAGATAATAGATAAATCATGAATGAACCTACTCAATGTATCAATAAACCACCTTGATAAGAGTTGCATGAGACCTCATGAAAGGTGTATCATGTCATACTCTTCTCCTCCGTGGAGTGGTATTGCGTAAGGCCTAGAATATGAAGAAGAAAGGTAAGTAGAAAACATGTTTGGTGATAAGTTTACCTTTTATGCACTTCTTAGACTTATTGATAGGAAATTTAGTGTCTCCATGGAAAATAATATTTACAGAGTGGTAAATATTATATTTTTTTATTGGTTAGGTTATATTATTGTTTTATAACAATAATGTTTTGGTTATACGTGAATTGTGGTGGTTGTAGCCACACCCGTATATAGGATATTCTAGAGGAGATTATATCTCCATAAATATAGAAAACCACTATCATTCATATATATATATATTTGTGTGTGTGTGTGTGTATTCTATGTGAATGAATGTATACAACCAAGTTATTGATAAATATATGAACATTATTACCTGTGATTTAATTATGCATGTATTAAATATGTGTACAAGCTCTCCTAATTACTATCACTTATAGTGATGGATAGGGTGCGATTTAAGTCACTTGCCAAATATACACGTCTAAGAATTACACCTAATATAAAAATCAAAAACTTAATTTTATTTTGGATGAACTAATGAGAAAGAGGGTTTGAACTAGTGTTTGGTGGTACCCAGTTTTGAAAAAGATTTGTATTTGAGAGGTTAGTATCATGTTTCTTAGTGACATTAGTTATGCTTCCATATTCTTACATTTCTTAAGTAACATAATAGAATGCATATGAAAGTAAACATGTAAGTCATGTGTTAATTTGGCTACTGAAAACTGTGAGTGTTAGTGTATATGTGGTCCCAGTGTTATGTGTTATTGTGACCAATGCAACAGTAGTAAGTGTTGTGTCAAACAACAACAATTTTTTACTAGTTTTACTATTACATTTTGGGTTGCGATTTTTTGGGCTGTTACATCATTCTTGAGGCATCTATTCCACTTATGACTCAAATCCAATATAGGTTCCTTAAAAATAATACCTCTCGACATATTTTACATATATTTATCTAAGATAGGTATCCTAATAGCATTTTTCGCCATGTAAGGTAAATTACACACACACACACACACACACACACACACACACACACACACACACACACACACACACACACACACACACACACACACACACATCATGAAACCATATTTAATACAAGTAATTTTCACTTTCATTCAATATAATATTAAATTGGAAAATAAATAGTAACACAATATTAATCAAACATAAATATACATATCATATATATGAAGTATAACAATAAGTTTATGATATTTAAACATTATACAATTGATCCTCAAACAATTGAAGTCTTTTCTCTTCCTCTTTTCAAATATCTACCCTTTTTCTAATATTCAATTTCTCAAACAAGTCATATGTGAAAGGTGGTGAGATCCTCACTCCATGTAATAACCAAACATGTGATATAACAATAAAGGTCAAACCTTATCTTTCAATAATTACTATATCAATTGTGGTTTTCTTAAGTGTTAAGCCTTGTGATTTGTGGATTTTCAATCCCCGTGTTGATTTAAGAGGTAATTGACATGTGACCCCTTTCTATAGGGGTTATTGGAAGTGTAATTGGAGTTGCATCAACAAAACGATTACCCGTGTAGTTACTGAATTGCACCATTACATATGTAGGTGGTTTAGGTGGTCCTAATCCTAGTGTAGACACAAAAATAAGGACACCCTAATTCCCATAAGTGCATACACACTCTAACATACCCCTTTGCAAACCCACAAGGTCATTTTCACCTTTTTATTGAATTACATTCACTGTTTCACCATATGTAACCATCTGCAACCATAAAACAAACCCAAGTTAATAAAAATCAATAAAATAAATAAGTCAAAACAATCTAAACAACTTAATAACCCTCTTACAAACTTAAAACAACTTAAAACCCATTTAAGAACTGAAATATCCATAAAAGGAAAGTAGTTTAACTTATCTCACAATTGGAGCTAATTTATGCGGATCAATGGTGATCTGTTAAAACGACATCAATCATATATAATTGTTTTTAGGAATTTTCCCAAGGATTCCAATTTTTATCATCATTCTAAATTTAATCTCGATCATCTAGCTCCCAAGCTTCCCTGAGACATGTTAAAGCTTGTCAGGATCGTACAAGGATTAAGCCTAAATATTCCCAGACATCAGACGTCGTTAAGTTCCCTTTGGAACAATCAATCTGCACACCCATTCAAAAAGCTTGGTTTTCTACTCGTCAAGGTAAGTCTCTTTTTAATTATATTACAATCTTAAGTTCAATATCATCAATCTTCAGCTTTGGTTCTCAAAAGAAGATTTTACTTTCCATAAGAGAATTTTAAACTTTCCAAATTCTATCTGATCAACCTAGTTTTAACAATGATTGGCATTGATCAACTAGATTGACACTGACTTGTTGGATCAACATCTATCCATGTCAAAAAAAATTATTTTACATCCTTCACTTACCTTGTCTTATTTCATTAGAAACTAGTAATCATGTCTAATTTCTATTGTTTCTTATAAGCCTCTATTTCTGTTTGATGATATGTCCAAAAATATCCGATTTAATAAAAATTGAGATATTAAATCTAATTTTAGAGTCACTAATATGATAAAATACAATGGAATAAAAATACTAAGCACTCTAGTGATGCAACCTTGTAAGAAAATAGGTGAGATATGAGACTTATCTGATTTACGCTTATCCTGGAATAGATTCTGAACTAGAATAATTGATGAACAAGCTAGGAAGAGTGATGGAAATGCTCAATATTAATTATAGAACTTATGGACAAATCTGGACACAAGATCCTAGGTTAGGCGAGGGTGCCTAAACACCAGCGACCACTTCTGGGTGGTGGCGACTGAGTAAATGCTCGAAATCTACTTTCTTCTGTGTTACTATGGTTTTGTACTTATTCAATGTTGAACACTTGTTATTCACACTTTGATCACCAATGATACCTATAACCTACAAAAAAAATACTAGCTACATACACAAGCTCACAAAACACATCAAATTGGAATGAAATATGCAATATGTGAAGTCAGATTGACCTCGACGGTCACCTGAAGAGTGAACTTATGACAGAGCGCTGCACTACATTACAAAATCCATGTAGTTCTTTGTGCTTGTGTGTGAAATAATGTCCTTAGGTTTCCCTCGCACCAATGACACCAAGATAATGGGTTATGGCTAGATAAAATAAAAATGTGTGAGATGGAATTCAACACTTCCCCTTCCTATGCAGTGTATGCATCCCAAAAATTCAGCCCCTTTGATGGTAGTGATAGTATGCAAATGTGATTGCCCTTTAGAATTTCCCACCAAAATAATAGAGTTTATGTTGTGTATATATATGGATCTCTTGTTTGAATTTTGACACTAGTTACACGACATGCCGACTATGACCTCAGGATAAAGATAAGAAAACTAAAAAGACTGACCACAAATTTTAAAATAAGTGAAAAAAACAAAGAGGACATGAGCACCTGGGCACTGGGTTCCTAGGATAAATGATGATAAATGTGAAAAGATCGAGAGACAAGGATCCTTGTGACTTGACCAGAACTATGTACATAAATGACATATGTGAGAGAGAGAAAATAGAAATAATAAAAAAAAGTGGATGGACTAGGGATTGTATCACCTATGAATACTTTTCTTACTTAAGATCCATACATATAATAACATACTTGGCGGTATACTAAAATAGTAATATACATGTGATTTTGTGTCTACATTTCCCCCCTCTCTTTATGATATTTGAATGAAATTCAATTAGTGTAAAGGAAGTAAAGGAACATACCTGTGAGAATTTTAGAGAATTTGAATTACACAAGTGTGCGTAGAATGTAAGAACTTATAGTGTGGTGAACCATGGATGAATGTGTCGACCCATGTGGCATAAATAGAGATATCAAACCATTGTAAGGAGCACTTGGAGAAACATTGAGATGATTTGTAGATTTTAGAGATTGTGATTGTTGTCAATGGAGATTGAAGAGGTAAGAAGCGATCAATTCCCAACCCAATTTTGTATATTTTAAAATGGGAGGATTTGGGCATCCTGCCAATCGAGGAAGAGTGTAGGGGAGAGAGGTCTAGTTTTAGTCTCCATCCATGACTAAATCTCCAAAAGGTCCAACCACTGTAGAGGGATAGAGACCAAATTTTAGTTTTGATTTAGTTTCGTGTTGTACCATATTGTTATGTATTAAAGAAAGCATATAAGAGCAGTATAGAAAAGGTAATGACATCTCATTACCCCCACTCTCACGGGTTTCCCAAATGTATAGTGCAATATGGCTTCCATGTTAGGTCATATGGAAGCGGTAGAAATGTAAAGTGAATCTCAAGTTAGGTCATCTAGGAGTGATAGTAATTGTGATGTAGCTCGCAAGTTAGGTCATCTGGGAGAGATAATAAATTATTCTTATTGTACTGATTGATTGATTTTGTCTAAATGATAGAACATTACTTTGAGATTGGTGTACTTAGTATACTACTCATGTAGAGGTTTTTGTGTTTTCACCCTAGATTAGGTCATTAGGGGGAATAGGTTTGAAATAATAGAAAGTATTTGAGTGTTAAATATAAAGTGATTTTGTTCCTTTGCTTTGAATAGAAATAGACAAAAATATTGCAATAGTGATGTGATAAGAGTATCGATTGATTATATTGTAACGTAAGAGCAATCGTAAGGTGATCTCAATTGTATGCCACCCTTTTAGCCAAAGGGGGAGGGGTAAAGAAATGAGCACTAAGCCAAAAGTAAAGATAAAAGTGAACAAGAGGTAATATAAAATATATTGTAACAATACATGTAGATTGTTGATTACTTGTTCTAGATTTGAATATAGTAGTGTGCAATGTGTATAGTGCAGTACTAGAATAAATGTTGAGCTAAATGACGCAAATGGGGAAGAAAACGGAGTAACAAGGATCAATATATGAGCAAAACTGTGTGTCATGTAATAGATAGAAAACTTATCGTAAATAATAACTATAATATATAGAAAATTGAAGATTGCTATATATAGAAATAGTGAAAAGTGAATAGTGATTTCATTTGTATCGTGTGCGAGTGAAAATTAGAGGTTTGAGCTATGAGGATGTTGCGTGTTAGAGTAGCAAGTTTGATGAGATTTGAGAGAGTAATAGTGGCTGTAGCGGTACAAACGACTAATGAGTTGGTATGTATGAGTATTTTTGGAAAATTGTGTGAAATATGCCTATTTTTGCCATTTTTTGGGGAAAATTTACATTATTGTATTTTTTGACATTTTTGACATAGGCGAAAGCAGACAGGGTGTTGCCATCTCTTAGGATACTAGCATCTAGTTCTAGGCGTTGGTGACCTATTTTTGGGTGCCCATGACCTGCTCCTAGGTGTTGACGTCCCAGGACATGGCTTTAGAAGTATGATGTGAAATATTTGTATTTTGATCAAATTTAGTACTATGATGATCTATTTTGCAACATGTACGACATACTAATATAATAATTTTTTGTGTTTGTTGCATTGCAGAGGGATATACACTCAAGAGAGTTCCACGGAGGTCGGCATATGAGCATGTTGCTTACATTGGGGTTTTCAGATACATAATGGGATATACTGGATCATGCTGACCTGTGGCACATTGCTAGATTGGGGGAGATTCCCCATAATATGCCTATGTTGACTACCACATGTGAGAGATGATGTGGTGATACGTGTACATTTTGGTTAGCTACTAGTGAGATGACACTGACCTTACAGGATATGCATCGGATATTGTGACTATTGATTATAGGGGAGAGAGAGTGTAGGTTATGAGTATAATGGATGCGAGTAGTTAGATGAGGGCAACAAGATGATATTTCAATGAGAGACGAGTACAGATAGAGACCCATGTCAATATAGATGCTATAATTATATCTTGTGAACTCCCCGATTGCAAAAGTTCATTGTAGTGATTCTAGCTTCATCAGTGGTAATAAAGGGTGGTGGAGTGGGTATATTGTATAAGATACGTGATATTTTTTGTCATATAGAGGATTATGGGATGAGATATACCTGGGTGTGATGTATGTCGGCCCACTTATGCAAAGATTTGTAAAGATTCACACATGAGGATCATGGGGGTGGACTAGGAGCCACCACTTTGTTGCATGTATGGGAATATGAGCATATTGCTATATTGAGGCCACACAGTGGGCCACGGTCCAATTGGGCGAGGCCCAAGATATTTGTAGCAAGGTGGGTAGGAAACCGTAGTAGGAGGATGGAAATGACCTATAGGCTGATTCTTGATCAGATGGGTACATGGGCCATCATATGGAGGCCATATAGAGACTATGGTGGTTAGTTGGAGGATGGAGTATATTTACAGTGCATTCGATGTACCATGTGGTTGGAGGACTGATTTCTAAGGGTGGCAGAGCTATTCCAGGTGGAGTGTGTATATAGAGAATTTGGTATGGCTCAGGATGTGCCCTTAGATCCATATGTATAATTGAGAGCTACTAAAGCACTAAGGAAACAAAGAGTGAGGCCAGGTATGACAGGAGCACATCTAGCACATCTTGGTCTAGATAAGGTAGATGTTGAGCTGATACAGTTTGATAATGTGGCGTACACCCAGGCCTATCACGAGTGGTGGGAAGCACACTGATGGGTGTTATTATTTCTAGTTGTTATAGATGTGGTGGTTGAGATGGTAGTTGGAGGAGTAGAGGGGAAAGTTCCTTCCCTCAATGGAGATGGCCTAGTAGCGGGATTAGCATAGCATAAGTATTACTCATTGATATTTGTTAATTGTTGTTTGGTTGTTGTGTATCATAAAATTGTAGAAACTAAGGCAATGTTGTATTACTACATGTGATGCATATTGGTTGTTGATTTTTGATTCATTGATACACACGCTGACATAGAATGTGCCTCTAAATGTGCACGTGGGAGGTGGCATGCTAGAGTGAGTAGATGCTATGAGTGAGCATGACCATTTGTTTGAGCCTATGGCAATAGTATCAGCCATATGTACTCTGTTATTGAGCGAGCCCGATGAGGCTCATGCAGATACTGAGTGAGCTAGGGATGCTGTAGGAGAAGTATCCCTTGCTCAGGATTTATTCACAAGATATGTGGAGCTACATGGCCGATTCACAGAAAAGTTTGCTGAGGTGGCTATACTATGAAGACAAGTAGAGAGATATAGAGGCCATGACCAACAATGTAGATTAAGCGGTGAAACATCTATTTATAGAGCTCCTATGATAGTATATAGGGATAGCGAGGATGGTATATGATGTCTATGGTTGTATTGATGCATGGGGTTTTCCTCCCAATGGTTATAATTTTGTAAATATGATTTTTGACGAGATATATATGTAGACATGTGTTCGATATCAAATTTGTTTTGCACTTGTGTGGATGTGATGGTTTTCATATATGTTTTGATTTTCTAGATGTTTTATACATTTTTAAAATGATTTTCTTGATTGTTGAATATTTGAAACACATTGTGATGTGAATATAATAGGTAAGTTGCGAGTTTAAGATGATTTGTATGTGAATGAGTAGTATAATGATATAACTAAAATAATGTATGTATATGTTGATATTGTTAGGTGATGTAGATAGTGTAAGAGATTAGAATAATGGTATGTTGATAGTTGTATAATGAGAAGATGTGAAACAATGTTTGTAAGCATGTGTGATAAAAAATGAGGAGGGGGGAAAAGAAGAGCGATGCCCCCCAGTGTGAGGATGAGGTTCATTAAAAAATTCCCCCTCAATAGTCAAGAATGAACCGTAGATCAAGAGTGCATCATCGAGTAATGAGGTGATCATATGGAGGTCACCTACCAAAGCTGGAGAGGCCTATAAAGGTGTTGTTGACAGAAAATTGACCGACAACTAAATCAACCCTTTTACCTATCGTAAAAGGTTAAGACAGAATCAAACCAGCTTTAATCGTATATGGGACATAGAAAATATTCTAAGTGTAGGGTAGTTTATATCTTAAATCATTTATAGACAAAGAAACTAAGATTATGGGAAGATCATTTAATTCATTCAGAAAAAGAGAGAATATACAAACAAGAAAGAAACAAGAAAAGACACACAAACAAGAAAGACAAGAACAACAAAGAAACAAAACACATAATCTGTATATTATCAACCCGATCCGAAAGAGTGATAGCCATGAACTAGAGAACTAGAAAACCTCTTGGAGGGAAGATAACAAGTTTGCAACATTCTTCATACTTTTATTATATTCAGTTGCATAAATAATGCTTGCATATAATCTGAAATTGAACCTTTTGACTCCTGATTATAAATTAACCTTTTTAATCTATTTCATACAATAAAGAAATTAAAAGTTAATCAAATGTACTCTTTTATTCTAGATTTATGATTTAAAAACAACATCTTGTGAGTAAAAGACCAACCAAGTATACAATATATACACAATAATACAAAGTCATAAGAGACCAACATGAACTTTATATTAAGATGAGAAACTGATTTACAAATGAGAAGCAAAGAGTCACTGAAATCAACTTTATCCAAGATCCAACAATACAATAGCCAAAAGACAAAATATAAACCAAAATGCTCAGAAATCAGTGTAAACAACCTTCATTGATCCCATGGATATACAAATTTAAATATGCAATTAGATTATAGATTAGACACAGAAAATCAATATTCAAATAATCAGAATAATTTTGATATAACTAGATATACCTATTGTATCTAATGTTTAATTTCAAATCCTCAATCTTAGGTTATCAGAATGATGTAATAAAATCCTCATTTAGAACACTTTCACTGATAACATAGAATGAGAATGCACTAAACTCAAATGCAAATTACCTTGATGTTCCTCCATTTTCCCAAGAGACATTCTTTTTATTTTAATTTCTTCTCCATAAAAAAATTATAATCGATATCATTGTAACATAATGGCACTATAGAAATATTCTTTTAGTAATGCCACTTAATTGATATAATATCAAATGATTGAGATCATTGATTAAATTTATGATTGATGATTAATAATCATATCATAAATTAGAATGGAGAAATAATAATAAGAAACAAGTATAAGGGCACAATATTAAAGTAAAAAGTTAATTCTAAATCATCCATGTAACCACATCATTTGCATTAAATATTTCTAAACCATTTAAATCAGCATCAAAATATAGAGTTTAATTTTTTCTAAACATATATGTATATATGAAACCATAGATTAAACATTCCCATCACAAAAAACAGTCTTGTTGACTTATTTAAATCATCACTGCCCAACTCATCATTTCTACCACGTGTCATATTCGTAACTTAAATTCAAAAGAGATTTACAAAATATGAGTCCATTATCAATGTCGAATCAATATCACAAACTACATTACATGACAAGTGTTTATACAAACACATTTTAGAAGTTACTTTGCATTTAAAAATCAAATCATCACACTGAGAAATCACAATGATTTAACTAAAAGTAGATTCCACATAACAGAGTGAAAAATTACTTAGTACAATCGAATTGAAAACTACAAATTCAAAAGCATGCAGACATATAGACCGTGTTTCTTTCAACAATACCATCAATAATCTATCCCAACAATGATTCAAATGCAAATGCCCTTGAGCACTATAACCGGTTTCACTGTATTTAACTGAAACAATTAAACATTTGCATCATTTATCAAAGAGAATGAACAATACCCACAGTTCAAATCCCATTAAGACTTCAAGTAAACCAAGAATGGAAAATTTCATGATAAATGCTTATTTTTCTCACAGTATACGAGATCTTATAAAAATGTTTTTCGTAGCAAAATAATCCAAATGGGTAATTCATAGAACCATGATAATTGTTTACAACTGAACCTCTAAATTTTTTATTAAGAATGAACGATACAATTCATCATTTAGTACCTATTGTGATACTTGGCTACCAATGAAAAAAAAATTCAAAGCCTGCAACATAATTCCATTCACCTAGCTTGAAAAACAAAGATGAGTTTCACATAGACTAAATCCAACTTCCATTCACATTCATTTTTGAAACAAACCACTGAAACAAAATCAAGAAATAAACTATATAATTTCAAAGTGTGCCCTGTCCATAAACCTTTTATCTCCATTTCAAACCATTTATCATTATGCATATTTTAAAGAAACCATTGTTATAGCCATAGCCATTTCAAAAACCCACAATACCAAGTTATTTGTATAGTGTAGATCTATCAAAACTCAAAAATAAAAAAATATGATGTGACAGAATTATAACTCCACCAGACAAAACAAAATCCATAAATTCTTGATAATATTAAAACCCAGTTCGCAAATCTAATGAAGGAATCTAGAACATAAAGACATGTAGAGATATAACCATTTTTGACTCGATACAGTAAAAAATGATTGTTAAAACTTGAGAAAAATGAGCATCCACAGTAAGTAAAGACTAAACATACCTTGAGAGGTATAATGATCTTGATCCTGAGCTTCCTGGGAGCACCCTAACACCAAAAATGGAGGACCCAGATAGTTCCAACAAGATTTTGATAGAGCTTTGCTATGGAGATGAAAAAAATCAAATGATCGACTAAACCGATAATAATGGAAAAAGGACAGGCATTAGGTTTGTATTTAATTCTCAAGGTACCTCAATCCTAGTGCCATAAATATTTCTTTATTTAACATTAATGCCCACTATCCCAACATTCTGATTTTTGGTCGATGATGCCACTTAGAATTTCTTTAAATCAAGAAATATGGTCAAGTTAACCACTTCAAATATGCTAATCACCTTGCTCACTATAGGAATATTTCATATCAAATAGAATTTGATTCCCATGTCCCTTAATACTGTTGTATTACTAATGTATAGAAGGATTTAAATAACTAGAATTTTTTGAACAATCCATAACCAATGAAGGGGAAAATGTAGTATAATTTACTAACAAAATCATACTCTAAAAACATTTTAGAACACCATAAAAATTCACCAACAAGCAAACACAATTGTTATCTAATAGAGTAACACTGAACCGACCAAATTTAATGTCGTGTAATACACTATTAGTGTAAGTAAAAAATAATGACACTTACTGATACTCTTACTGCCACCATGGGAAGAAGATATATACCAAAAATCGATCTTGGAACTTGAAAATAGTTAATGTAAGCTGAAACACAATCTTCATCTTTAATATACGGTGATCATCAATCTGTAAAGTGCCCATGATAACAGCTTATATCAATGTGAACATCTAAAAATATTAATGCTGACATGCAAATATTTCGAAACCACTTTAAACATGAATAATATTGAACTAAAGTTTGAAATCAAATAAAGTGGTCCCCACCATATATTTGTAATATTAATATAAGAAGGGATAAAGGAGGAAACTGCAAATGAATGGTCAAATTTTCTTTTTGTAAAAAAGGGGGGGTAGGTAAAATTTGAGGCATAACAAAGGGATGGTGGAACCATGTGAAGCAACAGTAACATAAGTGAAAGAGATGAACTGAATTTAAGAGGAAATGGTGTCGATCATGGGAGGTGTAGTGGTAGGAAGAACAAATTCCAATGAATTAGGAAGCCAATGGGATGTAGTAGCACTGTGAGGAGGGTGAAATGATTTTAGAAATGGAGGAGCCAGATGAAGGGCATAGATGGATAATGATCTTAGTAGGTAGACACATGAAAACCTTAGAAGTGGGTGGAGGAGACAAGTGAATGACTATAGAATCATGCTTATGCAGAATGGGAGAAAGAGACTACTCACGAGAATGAGATCCAAAAGAAATGACACCTTTTTTTTCTAATTTTTGTAATTTATCATGTAGAACACAATAGTCATTGTCACGGTGGCCATTAATGCAATGGAAATTGTAATAAGGGAAATTACATTGGTGATGCAAGTGAAGAGGAGGAGGATGTTGATTGGAAGGTAAGAGGATCATGTGCTTATCAAGAAAAGTACACAAGACATCATGGGGCTTAGCAGAATATGGAAAGTGCAATGGTTCACGAGGAGGAGGTGGAGAAGACTTAGGTGTATGCCGATGTGGTGGAGGTGAAGGAATATGCTTACGCGGAGGTGGAGATGGTGACCGTGGAGGAATCTTAACGGATGAAAGAGGAGAAGAAAAATAAATAGTGGAAGTATTAGAAGAAGTAAGAAGGGGTGATATGACATGTGCATTAATTAAATGCTATTCTAAATATATAACTTACAAAAGCATAAAAGATTCACATGTATCATATAATATTTTTTTTGTTAATGCATAAATAAAGCCACAAAAAAAGATAAATTGATTTTTTAAATCAACGGGCTCAAATAATAAGCGACACATAAAAGAATTAAAGCATAAAATGTAATCTATAATTGGTTCTTTTTTTCCTTGATGTAATGAAGGAAAGCGTTCATATGTAACCTTGGGACTATTTTTAGAAATAAACTGTCTAAGAAAAAAAATCCTCCATATCATAATAAGTGCTGATGGACCCATAAGGAAAATGAGTGTACCATTGGAGAGCATGATCAACAATATTATGATAGGAATGATTTGAGTAACAAGTGATAATTAGAATAAGAAAACATGGTTGATTGATAATGCTTAATATATAGATAAGGATGGCTAGTACCATCAAATCCCGAGAAGTTGGCATGATGAAGTCTTTTGGAAAAGTGGTATTGTGAATCTTTTTAGGCTATATAATTTCCATCTAAATAATTATCATCAATGGAAGTATAATAGGCTTTACATTTGAGAATGAGAGTATGAACTTGAGCTTTCATATTACCGACAACATACATGTGAGATAGAATATCATGTGAGGGTATGGTAGAAGAAGTGAGAGGCACATTAATAGGTTGAAGTTTTCCATTGTGAGTGATCATGGGAATGTGAGAAGAAGGAGCGAATGTGGAAGGAGGAGAATAACATGAAGGATTTATGGGAACACTATATGTAGATGCAAAAGAAATAATATGAGGTGTACTATTAGGAATAGTAAAATCATCATGAATAGGATTTGTAGAAGAAGAAGAAAGAGGTGGAAGAGGAGGATTGGAACATGGAACATCAATGGAAATGCTAGAAGTCGAATAAGAAGATATGATAAGAGATGTACTAGTAGGATGAGTAGAATCATCATGAATAACATTTGTAGAAGAAGAAGAAAGAGGTGGAAGAGGAGGAGAAGAATATGGAACATCAATGGAATGTTAGAAGTAGAATCGAAATATACATGATAAGAGGTGTACTAGTAGCAAGAATAGAATCATCATGTGTAATGACTTCAAAAAGAGAAGAAAGAGGGGTAATAAATTCACATTCATTAGTCAGAAGAGAAGGAAAATCAGTACTAACAAGTTCTTGATTAGAAGCATAGCCTAAATCACTATCAAACATATTTTCACAAGTAGTTCATCAAGAGTATCATTATCATATAGAGAAGTAGTAGGAGAAGTAACATTAGATTTATCATTTCATTCATTTAAAAAAATATCAAAAGTAGGAAGAGTAGGATATAAAACTTTGCACTCATCTTGACTACTAAAAAAAATAACATCATGCACATGTATATTTTAAAAATTACAAGTAACATTATTGGTATCTACATTTTCACAAGCAAGTCCAAACAAAGAATCTACAATAGTGTCATCATGTGCTATAGTAGGAGTAGAAGAAGGTGGAGCATGGGTGACTATGGAAGAATAAGGAAAACATGAAGTGAAGTTTTGGTCTGGTGATACCACGCAAATGCTAGAGTTATGAAAATTAGTGGGAATGATGTTTTCAAAAGAAATAAGTTGTTGGAGGATATCAGAATCAAATTGAGCATGGTGATAAATAGTACTAAGCTCAGCTTCTGCAACAACATCAAGGATAGGTTACATAGTAATATGATTCATATCTTGCTTTGGAAAATATGATATATTTTTAGCTATGAGGGGGTTGGGGATCCTAGGGAAAGGATTTCGAATAAGTGAGGGGTTAACTAAATGATTTAATAAAAATTGAGATATTAAATCTAGTTTTAGAGTCACTAATATGATAAAATAGAATGGAATAAAAACACTGAGCACTCCAATAATGCAACCTCATAAGAAAAAAGGAGATATAGGAGAATTATCTGATTTACGCTTATCTTGGAACATATATGAACTGAAATAACCGATGAATAGGCTGGTTAGAGTGTTAGAAATTCTCAATACTAATTATGGAACTTACAAAGAGAACTAGAAACGGGCACTTGGGATATGGCGAGGGTGCCTGGGTGTCAAAGATCACTTCTGAGCATCAATGAATGTGCAAATGCTTGGAATCTACTTTCTTTTGTGTCGTTAGGGTTTCACACTTATTTGTTGTTGATCACCTATTATTCACACTTTGATTACTTAGGTTACCTGTAACTTGCAAAACAAACCCTAGCTACCTACAAAATCTCACAAAACACATCAAATTGGAATGAAATACAATATGTGAAGTCAGATTGACCTAGACGGTCACCTAAAGAGTGAACTTATGACTGAGTTCTACACTACATTCAAGACTCCATGTAACTCTTTATGCTTGTGTGTGAAATAGTGTCCTTAGGTTTCCCTCATGCCAATGACACCAAGATAGTGGGCTATGGCTAGATAAAATGTAAATGTGTGAGATGGAGTTCAACACTTCCCCTTCCTATGCATTATATGTAGAGTATGTAGCCCAAAAATGTAGACCCTTTGATGGTAGTGATAATATGTAGATGTGATTTCCCTTTAGAATTTCCCACTAGAATAATAAAGTGTATGTTGTGTATATATATATGGATCTCTTGTTTTAATTTCAACACTAGTGACACAACATACTGACTATGACCTCGGGATAAAGATAAGAAAACTAAAAATCCTGAACAAAAATTTCAAAATAAGTGAAAAGACAAAGAGGATAGGACCACCCAGAATGGAGAGGAACACTTGGGTACTGGTGTCCAGAGATAGATAACGATAGATGTGAAAAGACCGACAAACAGGGATACCCGTGACTTGACAAGAACTGGGTACATAAATGATAGATGTGAGAGAGAAAGATGATAAAAACAATCAAAGTAAGTCGATGGACTAGGGAGTGTGTCACTAGTGAATAATTTTCTTATTTAAGATCCATGTACATAACAACATACTCGGTGGTATAGTAAAATAGTAATATGTGTGTGATTTTGTGTCTACAACAACTTACAAACTAGACACTATATTTAACCTACCAATTGTGTGATAACCACTCATGTGGGAACAATCAGACACCGACTACAAACTAAGTATCTACACCATCGCTTTCACATCCAATCCAGACGAGATCACTACGTAGTTGGAATTTCTCCTTGAAAAAAGTGATGAGGCCAAATGTTACTAGGAAGACATTTTCAACCCTCCCCAGTCTATCATCGAGGACGTTGATTGAGTCATGTCATCTAGACATTATATCCTAAATTCATTATTTTATATCTTTTGTAATCTTGTCGTGATTTCTAGCTTATTGTTTAAAAAGTGATTTGACACCTGTCAAAGGAATCCATTTGGTTCCTAGGATTGGCCTTTTCCAAGCAACTCATTATATTATTATCTAACATCTCTCTTGTCAAGTTATTTACTTGTGTGTAGGTTTCCTCATTCTATGGAAGAAGAGTCTCTTGTGCCCATTTGGATTTGTACATCTCAACGTTGTCAACATAGGTATCATTAAACCCTATTAGTTTTTCAGATTTAGTGGTTTGTTTCATTTAATAAGTTTGAATCCTAAAAGCTAATAAAACATATAGCATGCTCAGTGGGACCCTAGTCCTTATTTTAATCAAATTCGACATTCTTGTAGTAGAATCCATTTCCTGCTTCATTTTTGTGAGATTAACTAACTTTTTAGCTTAGATTCCTATGGTGGCTTTTCCAAAAACACCTAAAATAATTTTAAAAGGGTATTTAACGAATGAAGGTACTTCTTTATTCCCTCATTTATATATCTTTTTAGCATCACATCATTTGTGTTTTGTTTGCATCAAAATCAATGTTTCTTTTGGGTCCTAAATAGAACTTGCATTCTTACTTGCTCATATAGTTTAAGTAGGGGTTCAATCATGTATTCAATCCTTTCCCTCGCACACGACCAAATCACATATAATTAAATTTGAATTTTAAGCATCTCCTTCCAGGTCTACCTACTTGGATTTAATCACCAAGGGGGAAGCTAACTCAATTTTCTAGCTAGCTAAGCACCCGACACCCTTATCATTGTGGGACCATGAAGTGAGGAGGTAGGCCCTAATATCATGCTATTAACACCAACACAGATTTGGACCTCTCCTACCTTTGTGTATATCAAGGATGATATGAAATTGAAATCTCTATAAATCTAAATTAGTAACAATTACATGAAATAATTAAAGAAAGAAATATGAGATGTGAGACAATTTTGTAGAGCACAAAACTAATATAAAAAACACTCTTATAATTTATTCAATATTGTTGGAGCCATTACATGGTGATTACAAAAAGATTACATATATAGACTTTCAATTTCCTATAAACAAGGAGATGAGGCTTACCAATAACATCCACTAATCTCTCTTAGAGAATCTCTCTTATGATCACCTACCACTATTCTCTCACATATCCCAACAATATCTCCATACACAATTATCTTAGTGAGTTGTTCTCACAACTCACTATTACAATAATCTATATGAGTTGCTTATTACAAATAATTTACATTTATTTATAGTCAGACACTATATTATTAATATGAGCTATATTAACTCATTATTAATAATATACTAATATCACACAAACTCGCTAATGTAATCTATGAATATTACATTTAAACCTTACAAATAATAATATAAGCACTAATCCTAAGATTATTCCTAATTGAGGACTCTAGCCCCAACATACTTGAAACTAACCTTAGCAAGATTTGTTCTTAGTACCTCATATAAGCCATCGTTTCTTTTCACATATTTATAATTAATCAAGATAATCAAAAAATTCTTATTGATTATGTGTTTTTCTTTCTTAAATAACTGTCTTCTTTTTTATTGTCTATTTTTTGTATCATGTGTTTGACTAGACAACAATCCCATATCCATAATATCACAGACATGTCAGAACCATTACAACAACCCCTATAAAAAAACCCAAGAGCCCCCACCTTCTCCCAACATTCACTAGGACATGTTTGAAATTCTTGATCCACCCATTCCGCAGTACTTTGATAGAGATGACCCAATATTCAATGAACTATTAGATTCCAATCTTGTCACCTTTAACAACTATCTTTCTTCACGCATCATTCATCTTACCTGTTATAGCCCAAAACCATGACCACCTATTACAACTGTCACTTATGATCACTCCCACCTCATTGAACCCTCTTATCGATCAGTTATCAAACAAATCACTCCTTATTCTACCTCTGAGCATACAGAAATGTCTACACCTATTTCATTCACTCCCATATCTAGCTTTTAACTCAACACTATCTCATCAAAAAACATGGTTATTCAAGGGCCCTTGCCATCTACATCCTTATCCAATCTTCAGGTTGTCCAAACTCACACTATTACTTCATCACCCAGAGTTAGTCGCACCCATTCTACTTCTCTTCTTCCCCTGACAATCTTTGTCAGTATGCTTCATTCTACAAGTTCCTTGGTCACATATCAACCCATCATCTCATAGTAACCCACGTCCTTGATCCAAAACTTAGTCATATCTATTCTTGCGTATTTACCACCTATCAATACGATTGTTATCACTAGATTTCACCCCCTTTCACAACCTATCTCTATGATGAGTGTGCCACATTACGGGTACATTCCTACTTTAAAAAATCCACAACCGTCACAACCTCTTGTCAAAACTTCTATCCCTTAAATTCTTATTAGCACATACACTCTTCCTCATAACTATTAATCTCTCAGGAAACTTACAACATACGTAGAAGCCTTCCTCATTTTTAAAATCCTCTTTTACTATATCATGAACATCAATAATTAAATCTCATGGCCTATGAAAATGCTATCTCTTTTTTAGCAACCACCTAATCGCATCAGAATGATCCCATGCAAAATTTAATAAATAAAATTTTCAGTTTAGAAGTTGTTACCATGGGGCATGAAAACATATTTTCTGATGAAAAAATCTTTAACGAACTCATCAAGCCATCAATACCCCTTAAACCATATCTTCCCCATTGGGAGCTCCTGAATTTTATCAAAATTATATAACAAGGAATATCTGTAACAACATATTAGGGTCTTCTGGTATTCTTGCTATCTTATAGATCATGATCAAGACCTCATGTTAAGGACATTCCTAATGTCATTTGTCGGGCCTGCCCTTGACTAGTGCAATATCATCCCTCAACACTTTCTCTATTTGTTTGCACAGATAGCCCAATTATTCTCGGAACATTATTCTATTAACATTGCACACAAGATAAACACCACTAAATTATATTCTATTAAGCAGTTTGAGGACAAATTTATTATTTAATTCATCGTTAGATGGCGAGGAATAATCAATCAGTTATCCTTTTCTTTACCCCAAACTGAATTAATTGAATTATTCACTCATTATTGCACAAAGTATATATCATCCACCCTTAAAATCCAATGATTTCACACATTCAATGAAGCCTTTACCATGTCTAGGAAATCAAAATTCTAATCCCTCGAAGATGGTAAAGTTAAGTTGTGATCTAAAATCCCAAACCCGACTCTTCTAAGAGTTTTTCCAACAATGAAAAATCCAAATATTCGAGGAATGCAGTTGTTTTGAAAAATACTTCTAAGAGTCACTTAGACCTCGAACGCTCCTGATCACCTCACAAGTATACACCATTAGTGGATACTAACAATGTTATCTTTGACAAGCTCATGACCGCTCACATGATAAAAATCCCTCCTATTTGACATGCTGATGAATTTATCCCTAAACCATCTTCGTATAGGAAGACAAATATTGTTGGTATCACCATATTCTTGGCCATGACATTGATAGGTGTCACTCCTTTAGAAATTTTTTTCAAGACCTTATCATCCAAGGTGACCTACAATGAGAAAATCCTAACGCTCCTTCTAATCAAATCATTGATGTATTTAGAAAACCCTTTCCGAACCATTTGTCTTCTAACAATGCAATAGAAACCAATACCATCGATCCCCAAAACCATATTGTTAACGTTATTAAAAACACTAACCAACTTCAACTATTTACAAATCCCACGTCTACATCCAATCCACTAGTTGGACAAACATACTTCTTTAACCTCCTTACTA